>CANDYM010000315.1:0-41493 GCA_947397865.1 Polietes domitor
TTCTAAAATATAGCCCTGAGAGCTAAAAGGAGGATAATTTGTGATCACCCAAAAATCCTGAATTTTTAAAAAACAGTAAATCGGTCATAACTTCTAAAATATAGCCCTGAGAGCTAAAAGGAGGATCATTTGTGATCACCCAAAAATCACGAATTTTATAAAAACAGTAAATCGGTCATAACTTCTAAAATATAGCCCTGAGAGCTAAAAGGAGGATAATTTGTTATCACCCAAAAATCCAGAATTTTTTAAAAACAGTAAATCGGTCATAACTTCTAAAATATAGCCCTGAGAGCTAAAAGGAGGATAATTTGTGATCAGCCAAAAATCAAGAATTTTTAAAAAACAGTAAATCGGTCATAACTTCTAAAATATAGCCCTGAGAGCTAAAAGGAGGATAATTTGTTATCACCCAAAAATCCAGAATTTTTTAAAAACAGTAAATCGGTCATAACTTCTAAAATATAGCCCTGAGAGCTAAAAGGAGGATAATTTGTGATCACCCAAAAATCCTGAATTTTTAAAAAACAGTAAATCGGTCATAACTTCTAAAATATAGCCCTGAGAGCTAAAAGGAGGATAATTTGTGATCACCCAAAAATCCTGAATTTTTAAAAAACAGTAAATCGGTCATAACTTCTAAAATATAGCCCTGAGAGCTAAAAGGAGGATCATTTGTGATCACCCAAAAATCACGAATTTTATAAAAACAGTAAATCGGTCATAACTTCTAAAATATAGCCCTGAGAGCTAAAAGGAGGATAATTTGTTATCACCCAAAAATCCAGAATTTTTTAAAAACAGTAAATCGGTCATAACTTCTAAAATATAGCCCTGAGAGCTAAAAGGAGGATAATTTGTGATCACCCAAAAATCCTGAATTTTTAAAAAACAGTAAATCGGTCATAACTTCTAAAATATAGCCCTGAGAGCTAAAAGGAGGATAATTTGTGATCACCCAAAAATCCTGAATTTTTAAAAAACAGTAAATCGGTCATAACTTCTAAAATATAGCCCTGAGAGCTAAAAGGAGGATAATTTGTGATCACCCAAAAATCCAGAATTTTTTAAAAACAGTAAATCGGTCATAACTTCTAAAATATAGCCCTGAGAGCTAAAAGGAGGATAATTTGTGATCTCCCAAAAATCAAGAATTTTATAAATCCATTAAATCGGTCATAACTTCTAAAATATAGCCCTGAGAGCTAAAAGGAGGATAATTTGTGATCACCCAAAAATCCAGAATTTTATAAAATCATTAAATCGGTCATAACTTCTAAAATATAGCTCTGAGAGCTAAAAGGAGGATAATTTGTGATCACCCAAAAATCCAGAATTTTATAAAAACAGTAAATCGGTCATAACTTCTAAAATAGAGCCCTGAGAGCTAAAAGGAGGATAATTTGTGATCTCCCAAAAATCAAGAATTTTATAAAATCATTAAATCGGTCATAACTTCTAAAATATAGCCCTGAGAGCTAAAAGGAGGATAATTTGTGATCACCCAAACATCCAGAATTTTATAAAATCATTAAATCGGTCATAACTTCTAAAATATAGCTCTGAGAGCTAAAAGGAGGATAATTTGTGATCACCCAAAAATCCAGAATTTTTTAAAAACAGTAAATCGGTCATAACTTCTAAAATATAGCCCTGAGAGCTAAAAGGAGGATAATTTGTAATCACCAAAAAATCCAGAATTTTTTAAAAACAGTAAATCGGTCATAACTTCTAAAATATAGCCCTGAGAGCTAAAAGGAGGATAATTTGTGATCACCCAAAAATCCAGAATTTTATAAAAACAGTAAATCGGTCATAACTTCTAAAATATAGCCCTGAGAGCTAAAAGGAGAATAATTTGTGATCACCCAAAAATCCAGATTTTTATAAAATCATTAAATCGGTCATAACTTCTAAAATATAGCCCTGAGAGCTAAAAGGAGGATAATTTGTGTTCACCCAAAAATCCAGAATTTTATAAAATCATTAAATCGGTCATAACTTCTAAAATACAGCCCTGGGTGCTAAAAGGAGGATAAATTGTGATCATAACTTCTAAAATACAGCCCTGGGTGCTAAAAGGAGGATAATTTGTGATCACCCAAAAATCCAGAATTTTTTAAAAACAGTAAATCGGTCATAACTTCTAAAATATAGCCCTGAGAGCTAAAAGGAGGATAATTTGTTATCAGCCAAAAATCAAGTATTTTTCATCCAAAAATCCTGATTTTTTTAAAAACAGTAAATCGGTCATAACTTCTAAAATATAGCCCTGAGAGCTAAAAGGAGGAGAATTTGTGATCGCCCAAAAATCCAGAATTTTTTAAAAACATTAAATCGGTCATAATTTCTAAAATATAGCCCTGAGAGCTAAAAGGAGGATAATTTGTGATCACCCAAAAATCACGAATTTTATAAAAACAGTAAATCGGTCATAACTTCTAAAATATAGCCCTGAGAGCTAAAAGGAGGATAATTTGTGATCACCCAAAAATCAAGAATTTTATAAAAACAGTAAATCGGTCATAACTTCTAAAATATAGCCCTGAGAGCTAAAAGGAGGATAATTTGTGATCACCCAAAAATCCAGAATTTTATAAAAACAGTAAATCGGTCATAACTTCTAAAATAGAGCCCTGAGAGCTAAAAGGAGGATAATTTGTGATCTCCCAAAAATCAAGAATTTTATAAAATCATTAAATCGGTCATAACTTCTAAAATATAGCCCTGAGACCTAAAAGGAGGATAATTTGTGATCACCCAAAAATCCAGAATTTTATAAAATCATTAAATCGGTCATAACTTCTAAAATATAGCTCTGAGAGCTAAAAGGAGGATAATTTGTGATCACCCAAAAATCCAGAATTTTTTAAAAACAGTAAATCGGTCATAACTTCTAAAATATAGCCCTGAGAGCTAAAAGGAGGATAATTTGTGATCACCCAAAAATCCAGAATTTTATAAAAACAGTAAATCGGTCATAACTTCTAAAATATAGCCCTGAGAGCTAAAAGGAGAATAATTTGTGATCAGCCAAAAATCAAGAATTTTATAAAAACAGTAAATCGGTCATAACTTCTAAAATAGAGCCCTGAGAGCTAAAAGGAGAATAATTTGTGATCAGCCAAAAATCAAGAATTTTATAAAAACAGTAAATCGGCCATAACTGCTAAAATATAGCCCTGAGAGCTAAAAGGAGGATCATTTGTGATCACCCAAAAATCAAGAATTTTATAAAAACAGTAAATCGGTCATAACTTCTAAAATATAGCCCTGAGAGCTAAAAGGAGGATAATTTGTGATCACCCAAAATCCTGAATTTTTTAAAAACAGTAAATCGGTCATAACTTCTAAAATATAGCCCTGAGAGCTAAAAGGAGGATAATTTGTGATCACCCAAAAATCCTGATTTTTTTTAAAAACAGTAAATCGGTCATAACTTCTAAAATATGGCCCTGAGAGCTAAAAGGAGGATAATTTGTGATCACCCAAAAATCCAGAATTTTTTAAACAGTAAATCGGTCATAACTTCTAAAATATAGCCCTGAGAGCTAAAAGGAGGATAATTTGTTATCAGCCAAAAATCAAGAATTTGTCATCCAAAAATCCTGATTTTTTTTAAAACAGTAAATCGGTCATAACTTCTAAAATATAGCCCTGAGAGCTAAAAGGAGGAGAATTTGTGATCGCCCAAAAATCCAGAATTTTTTAAAAACATTAAATCGGTCATAATTTCTAAAATATGGCCCTGAGAGCAAAAAGGAGGATAATTTGTGATCACCCAAAAATCCTGAATTTTTTAAAAACAGTAAATCGGTCATAACTTCTAAAATATGGCCCTGAGAGCTAAAAGGAGGATAATTTGTGATCACCCAAAAATCCAGAATTTTTTAAAAATAGTAAATCGGTCATAACTTCTAAAATATAGCCCTGAGAGCTAAAAGGAGGACAATTTGTGATCACCCAAAAATCCAGAATTTTATAAAAACAGTAAATCGGTCATAACTTCTAAAATATAGCCCTGAGAGCTAAAAGGAGGATAATTTGTGATCACCAAAAAATCCAGAATTTTTTAAAAACAGTAAATCGGTCATAACTTCTAAAATATAGCCCTGAGAACTAAAAGGAGGATAATTTGTGATCACCCAAAAATCAAGAATTTTATAAAAACAGTAAATCGGTCATAACTTCTAAAATAGAGCCCTGAGAGCTAAAAGGAGGATAATTTGTGATCACCCAAAAAGCCTGATTTTTTTAAACAGTAAATCGGTCATAACTTCTAAAATATACCCCTGAGAGCTAAAAGGAGGAGAATTTGTGATCGCCCAAAAATCCAGAATTTTTTAAAAACATTAAATCGGTCATAATTTCTAAAATATAGCCCTGAGAGCTAAAAGGAGGATAATTTGTGATCACCCAAAAATCCTGAAATTTTTAAAAACAGTAAATCGGTCATAACTTCTAAAATATGGCCCTGAGAGCTAAAAGGAGGATAATTTGTGATCACCCAAAAATCCAGAATTTTTTAAAAACAGTAAATCGGTCATAACTTCTAAAATATAGCCCTGAGAGCTAAAAGGAGGAGAATTTGTGATCGCCCAAAAATCCAGAATTTTTTAAAAACATTAAATCGGTCATAATTTCTAAAATATAGCCCTGAGAGCTAAAAGGAGGATAATTTGTGATCACCCAAAAATCCTGAAATTTTTAAAAACAGTAAATCGGTCATAACTTCTAAAATATGGCCCTGAGAGCTAAAAGGAGGATAATTTGTGATCACCCAAAAATCCAGAATTTTTTAAAAACAGTAAATCGGTCATAATTTCTAAAATATAGCCCTGACAGCTAAAAGGAGGAGAATTTGTGATCGCCCAAAAATCCAGAATTTTTTAAAAACATTAAATCGGTCATAATTTCTAAAATATAGCCCTGAGAGCTAAAAGGAGGATAATTTGTGATCACCCAAAAATCCTGAATTTTTTAAAAACAGTAAATCGGTCATAACTTCTTAAATATAGCCCTGAGAGCTAAAAGGAGGAGAATCTGTGATCGCCCAAAAATCCAGAATTTTTTAAAAACATTAAATCGGTCATAATTTCTAAAATATAGCCCTGAGAGCTAAAAGGAGGATAATTTGTGATCACCCAAAAATCCTGAATTTTTAAAAACATTAAATCGGTCATAATTTCTAAAATATGGCCCTGACAGCTAAAAGGAGGATAATTTGTGATCACCCAAAAATCTCGAATTTTATAAAAACAGTAAATCGGTCATAACTTCTAAAATAGAGCCCTGAGAGCTAATAGGAGGATAATTTGTGATCATCCAAAAAGCCTGATTTTTTTTAAACAGTAAATCGGTCATAACTTCTAAAATATAGCCCTGAGAGCTAAAAGGAGGATAATTTGTGATCACCCAAAAATCCTGAATTTTTTTTAAAAACAGTAAATCGGTCATAACTTCTAAAATATAGCCCTGAGAGCTAAAAGGAGGAGAATTTGTGATCGCCCAAAAATCCAGAATTTTTTAAAAACATTAAATCGGTCATAATTTCTAAAATATAGCCCTGAGAGCTAAAAGGAGGATAATTTGTGATCACCCAAAAATCCTGAATTTTTTAAAAACAGTAAATCGGTCATAACTTCTAAAATATAGCCCTGAGAGCTAAAAGGAGGATAATTTGTGATCACCCAAAAATCACGAATTTTATAAAAACAGTAAATCGGTCATAACTTCTAAAATAGAGCCCTGAGAGCTAAAAGGAGGATAATTTGTGATCATCCAAAAAGCCTGATTTTTTTTTAAACAGTAAATCGGTCATAACTTCTAAAATATAGCCCTGAGAGCTAAAAGGAGGATAATTTGTGATCACCCAAAAATCAAGAATTTTATAAAATCATTAAATCGGCCATAACTTCTAAAATATAGCCCTGAGAGCTAAAAGGAGGATAATTTGTGATCACCCAAAAATCCTGAATTTTTTAAAAACAGTAAATCGGTCATAACTTCTAAAATATAGCCCTGAGAGCTAAAAGGAGAATAATTTGTGATCACCCAAAAATCAAGAATTTTATAAAAACAGTAAATCGGTCATAACTTCTAAAATAGAGCCCTGAGAGCTAAAAGGAGGAGAATTTGTAATCGCCCAAAAATCCAGAATTTTTTAAAAACATTAAATCGGTCATAATTTCTAAAATATAGCCCTGAGAGCTAAAAGGAGGATAATTTGTGATCACCCAAAAATCCTGAATTTTTTAAAAACAGTAAATCGGTCATAACTTCTAAAATATGGCCCTGAGAGCTAAAAGGAGGATAATTTGTGATCACCCAAAAATCCAGAATTTTTTAAAAACAGTAAATCGGTCATAACTTCTAAAATATAGCCCTGAGAGCTAAAAGGAGGAGAATTTGTGATCGCCCAAAAATCCAGAATTTTTTAAAAACATTAAATCGGTCATAATTTCTAAAATATAGCCCTGAGAGCTAAAAGGAGGAGAATTTGTGATCGCCCAAAAATCCAGAATTTTTTAAAAACATTAAATCGGTCATAATTTCTAAAATATAGCCCTGAGAGCTAAAAGGAGGATAATTTGTGATCACCCAAAAATCCTGAATTTTTTAAAAACAGTAAATCGGTCATAACTTCTTAAATATAGCCCTGAGAGCTAAAAGGAGGAGAATCTGTGATCGCCCAAAAATCCAGAATTTTTTAAAAACATTAAATCGGTTTCTAAAATATAGCCCTGAGAGCTAAAAGGAGGATAATTTGTGATCACCCAAAAATCCTGAATTTTTAAAAACATTAAATCGGTCATAATTTCTAAAATATGGCCCTGAGAGCTAAAAGGAGGATAATTTGTGATCACCCAAAAATCCAGAATTTTTTAAAAACAGTAAATCGGTCATAACTTCTAAAATATAGCCCTGAGAGCTAAAAGGAGGAGAATTTGTGATCGCCCAAAAATCCAGAATTTTTTAAAAACATTAAATCGGTCATAATTTCTAAAATATAGCCCTGAGAGCTAAAAGGAGGATAATTTGTGATCACCCAAAAATCCAGAATTTTTTAAAAACAGTAAATCGGTCATAATTTCTAAAATATAGCCCTGAGAGCTAAAAGGAGGAGAATTTGTGATCGCCCAAAAATCCAGAATTTTCTAAAAACATTAAATCGGTCATAATTTCTAAAATATAGCCCTGAGAGCTAAAAGGAGGATAATTTGTGATCACCAAAAAATCCAGAATTTTTTAAAAACAGTAAATCGGTCATAACTTCTAAAATATAGCCCTGAGAACTAAAAGGAGGATAATTTGTGATCACCCAAAAATCAAGAATTTTATAAAAACAGTAAATCGGTCATAACTTCTAAAATAGAGCCCTGAGAGCTAAAAGGAGGATAATTTGTGATCACCCAAAAAGCCTGATTTTTTTAAACAGTAAATCGGTCATAACTTCTAAAATATACCCCTGAGAGCTAAAAGGAGGAGAATTTGTGATCGCCCAAAAATCCAGAATTTTTTAAAAACATTAAATCGGTCATAATTTCTAAAATATAGCCCTGAGAGCTAAAAGGAGGATAATTTGTGATCACCCAAAAATCCTGAAATTTTTAAAAACAGTAAATCGGTCATAACTTCTAAAATATGGCCCTGAGAGCTAAAAGGAGGATAATTTGTGATCACCCAAAAATCCAGAATTTTTTAAAAACAGTAAATCGGTCATAACTTCTAAAATATAGCCCTGAGAGCTAAAAGGAGGAGAATTTGTGATCGCCCAAAAATCCAGAATTTTTTAAAAACATTAAATCGGTCATAATTTCTAAAATATAGCCCTGAGAGCTAAAAGGAGGAGAATTTGTGATCGCCCAAAAATCCAGAATTTTTTAAAAACATTAAATCGGTCATAATTTCTAAAATATAGCCCTGAGAGCTAAAAGGAGGATAATTTGTGATCACCCAAAAATCCAGAATTTTTTAAAAACATTAAATCGGTCATAATTTCTAAAATATGGCCCTGAGAGCTAAAAGGAGAATAATTTGTGATCACCCAAAAATCCAGATTTTTTTTAAAAACAGTAAATCGGTCATAACTTCTAAAATATAGCCCTGAGAGCTAAAAGGAGGAGAATTTGTGATCGCCCAAAAATCCAGAATTTTTTAAAAACATTAAATCGGTCATAATTTCTAAAATATAGCCCTGAGAGCTAAAAGGAGGATAATTTGTGATCACCCAAAAATCCAGAATTTTTTAAAAACAGTAAATCGGTCATAACTTCTAAAATATAGCCCTGAGAGCTAAAAGGAGGAGAATTTGTGATCGCCCACAAATCCAGAATTTTTTAAAAAACATTAAATCGGTCATAATTTCTAAAATATAGCCCTGAGAGCTAAAAGGAGGATAATTTGTGATCACCCAAAAATCACGAATTTTATAAAAACAGTAAATCGGTCATAACTTCTAAAATAGAGCCCTGAGAGCTAAAAGGAGGATAATTTGTGATCATCCAAAAAGCCTGATTTTTTTTTAAACAGTAAATCGGTCATAACTTCTAAAATATAGCCCTGAGAGCTAAAAGGAGGATAATTTGTGATCACCCAAAAATCAAGAATTTTATAAAAACAGTAAATCGGTCATAACTTCTAAAATAGAGCCCTGAGAGCTAAAAGGAGGATAATTTGTGATCATCCAAAAAGCCTGATTTTTTTTTAAACAGTAAATTGGTCATAACTTCTAAAATATAGCCCTGAGAGCTAAAAGGAGGATAATTTGTGATCACCCAAAAATCAAGAATTTTATAAAATCATTAAATCGGCCATAACTTCTAAAATATAGCCCTGAGAGCTAAAAGGAGGATAATTTGTGATCACCCAAAAATCCTGAATTTTTTAAAAACAGTAAATCGGTCATAACTTCTAAAATATAGCCCTGAGAGCTAAAAGGAGGAGAATTTGTGATCGCCCAAAAATCCAGAATTTTTTAAAAACATTAAATCGGTCATAATTTCTAAAATATAGCCCTGAGAGCTAAAAGGAGGATAATTTGTGATCACCCAAAAATCCTGAATTTTTTAAAAACAGTAAATCGGTCATAACTTCTAAAATATAGCCCTGAGAGCTAAAAGGAGGATAGTTTGTGATCACCCAAAAATCACGAATTTTATAAAAACAGTAAATCGGTCATAACTTCTAAAATAGAGCCCTGAGAGCTAAAAGGAGGATAATTTGTGATCATCCAAAAAGCCTGATTTTTTTTTAAACACTAAATCGGTCATAACTTCTAAAATATAGCCCTGAGAGCTAAAAGGAGGATAATTTGTGATCACCCAAAAATCAAGAATTTTATAAAATCATTAAATCGGCCATAACTTCTAAAATATAGCCCTGAGAGCTAAAAGGAGGATAATTTGTGATCACCCAAAAATCCTGAATTTTTTAAAAACAGTAAATCGGTCATAACTTCTAAAATATAGCCCTGAGAGCTAAAAGGAGAATAATTTGTGATCACCCAAAAATCAAGAATTTTATAAAAGCAGTAAATCGGTCATAACTTCTAAAATAGAGCCCTGAGAGCTAAAAGGAGGAGAATTTGTAATCGCCCAAAAATCCAGAATTTTTTAAAAGCATTAAATCGGTCATAATTTCTAAAATATAGCCCTGAGAGCTAAAAGGAGGATAATTTGTGATCACCCAAAAATCCTGAATTTTTTAAAAACAGTAAATCGGTCATAACTTCTAAAATATGGCCCTGAGAGCTAAAAGGAGGATAATTTGTGATCACCCAAAAATCCAGAATTTTTTAAAAACAGTAAATCGGTCATAACTTCTAAAATATAGCCCTGAGAGCTTAAAGGAGGAGAATTTGTGATCGCCCAAAAATCCAGAATTTTTTAAAAACATTAAATCGGTCATAATTTCTTAAATATAGCCCTGAGAGCTAAAAGGAGGAGAATTTGTGATCGCCCAAAAATCCAGAATTTTTTAAAAACATTAAATCGGTCATAATTTCTAAAATATAGCCCTGAGAGCTAAAAGGAGGATAATTTGTGATCACCCAAAAATCCTGAATTTTTTAAAAACAGTAAATCGGTCATAACTTCTTAAATATAGCCCTGAGAGCTAAAAGGAGGAGAATCTGTGATCGCCCAAAAATCCAGAATTTTTTAAAAACATTAAATCGGTCATAATTTCTAAAATATAGCCCTGAGAGCTAAAAGGAGGATAATTTGTGATCACCCAAAAATCCTGAATTTTTAAAAACATTAAATCGGTCATAATTTCTAAAATATGGCCCTGAGAGCTAAAAGGAGGATAATTTGTGATCACCCAAAAATCCAGAATTTTTTAAAAACAGTAAATCGGTCATAACTTCTAAAATATAGCCCTGAGAGCTAAAAGGAGGAGAATTTGTGATCGCCCAAAAATCCAGAATTTTTTAAAAACATTAAATCGGTCATAATTTCTAAAATATAGCCCTGAGAGCTAAAAGGAGGATAATTTGTGATCACCCAAAAATCCATCGGTCATAACTTCTAAAATAGAGCCCTGAGAGCTAAAAGGAGGATAATTTGTGATCATCCAAAAAGCCTGATTTTTTTTTAAACAGTAAATCGGTCATAACGTCTAAAATATAGCCCTGAGAGCTAAAAGGAGGATAATTTGTGATCACCCAAAAATCCTGAATTTTTTAAAAACAGTAAATCGGTCATAACTTCTAAAATATAGCCCTGAGAGCTAAAAGGAGGAGAATTTGTGATCGCCCAAAAATCCAGAATTTTTTAAAAACATTAAATCGGTCATAATTTCTAAAATATAGCCCTGAGAGCTAAAAGGAGGATAATTTGTGATCACCCAAAAATCCTGATTTTTTTAAAAACAGTAAATCGGTCATAACTTCTAAAATATAGCCCTGAGAGCTAAAAGGAGGATAGTTTGTGATCACCCAAAAATCACGAATTTTATAAAAACAGTAAATCGGTCATAACTTCTAAAATAGAGCCCTGAGAGCTAAAAGGAGGATAATTTGTGATCATCCAAAAAGCCTGATTTTTTTTAAACAGTAAATCGGTCATAACTTCTAAAATATAGCCCTGAGAGCTAAAAGGAGGATAATTTGTGATCACCCAAAAATCAAGAATTTTATAAAATCATTAAATCGGCCATAACTTCTAAAATATAGCCCTGAGAGCTAAAAGGAGGATAATTTGTGATCACCCAAAAATCCTGAATTTTTTAAAAACAGTAAATCGGTCATAACTTCTAAAATATAGCCCTGAGAGCTAAAAGGAGAATAATTTGTGATCACCCAAAAATCAAGAATTTTTTAAAAACAGTAAATCGGTCATAACTTCTAAAATATGGCCCTGAGAGCTAAAAGGAGGATAATTTGTGATCACCCAAAAATCCAGAATTTTTTAAAAACAGTAAATCGGTCATAACTTCTAAAATATAGCCCTGAGAGCTAAAAGGAGGAGAATTTGTGATCGCCCAAAAATCCAGAATTTTTTAAAAACATTAAATCGGTCATAATTTCTAAAATATAGCCCTGAGAGCTAAAAGGAGGATAATTTGTGATCACCCAAAAATCCAGAATTTTTTAAAAACAGTAAATCGGTCATAACTTCTAAAATATAGCCCTGAAAGCTAAAAGAAGGATAATTTGTTATCAGCCAAAAATCAAGTATTTTTCATCCAAAAATCTTGATTTTTTTAAAAACAGTAAATCGGTCATAACTTCTAAAATATAGCCCTGAGAGCTAAAAGGAGGAGAATTTGTGATCGCCCAAAAATCCAGAATTTTTTAAAAACATTAAATCGGTCATAATTTCTAAAATATAGCCCTGAGAGCTAAAAGGAGGAGAATTTGTGATCGCCCAAAAATCCAGAATTTTTTAAAAACATTAAATCGGTCATAATTTCTAAAATATAGCCCTGAGAGCTAAAAGGAGGATAATTTGTGATCACCCAAAAATCCTGAATTTTTTAAAAACAGTAAATCGGTCATAACTTCTAAAATATGGCCCTGAGAGCTAAAAGGAGGATAATTTGTGATCACCCAAAAATCACGAATTTTATAAAAACAGTAAATCGGTCATAACTTCTAAAATATAGCCCTGAGAGCTAAAAGGAGGATAATTTGTGATCACCCAAAAATCAAGAATTTTATAAAAACAGTAAATCGGTCATAACTTCTAAAATATAGCCCTGAGAGCTAAAAGGAGGATAATTTGTGATCACCCAAAAATCCAGAATTTTTTAAAAACAGTAAATCGGTCATAACTTCTAAAATATAGCCCTGAGAGCTAAAAGGAGGATAATTTGTGATCACCCAAAAATCACGAATTTTATAAAAACAGTAAATCGGTCATAACTTCTAAAATATAGCCCTGAGAGCTAAAAGGAGGATAATTTGTGATCACCCAAAAATCAAGAATTTTATAAAAACAGTAAATCGGTCATAACTTCTAAAATAGAGCCCTGCGAGCTAAAAGGAGGATAATTTGTGATTATCCAAAAAGCCTGATTTTTTTTAAACAGTAAATCGGTCATAACTTCTAAAATATAGCCCTGAGAGCTAAAAGGAGGATAATTTGTGATCACCCAAAAATCAAGAATTTTATAAAAACAGTAAATCGGTCATAACTTCTAAAATAGAGCCCTGCGAGCTAAAAGGAGGATAATTTGTGATCATCCAAAAAGCCTGATTTTTTTTAAACAGTAAATCGGTCATAACTTCTAAAATATAGCCCTGAGAGCTAAAAGGAGGATAATTTGTGATCACCCAAAAATCACGAATTTTATAAAAACAGTAAATCGGTCATAACTTCTAAAATATAGCCCTGAGAGCTAAAAGGAGGATAATTTGTGATCACCCAAAAATCAAGAATTTTATAAAAACAGTAAATCGGTCATAACTTCTAAAATAGAGCCCTGCGAGCTAAAAGGAGGATAATTTGTGATCATCCAAAAAGCCTGATTTTTTTTAAACAGTAAATCGGTCATAACTTCTAAAATATAGCCCTGAGAGCTAAAAGGAGGATAATTTGTGATCACCCAAAAATCAAGAATTTTATAAAAACAGTAAATCGGTCATAACTTCTAAAATATAGCCCTGAGAGCTAAAAGGAGGATAATTTTTTTTTTTTTTACGTTTTTTGTTATTTATTGTATCTTTCATAACTTGTGAAAATAACAATAAGTATTCAAATCTTAACCTAGGATTCTTATTCTAAAGGTTATTTACAGTATATAACCAGCAAGAGTTTGCAAAAGTATGTAA
The DNA here is from genome assembly GCA_947397865.1 of Polietes domitor. Taxonomy (NCBI): domain Eukaryota; kingdom Metazoa; phylum Arthropoda; class Insecta; order Diptera; family Muscidae; genus Polietes; species Polietes domitor. Next base: position 13,277 of record CANDYM010000315.1, read on the forward strand.
TAAAAGTTTTATCAAAATATTACATTAGCATTGTGACAATTCAAAATTCTAAACTAGATCTAGGGTATTTCTTCTCCTCAGACGGCTGTGTCCTTCATAATTTAGCAGCTCTCGAGCGAGTGTATTTGGATGGATGTGTAGCTTAGAAACGTAGCTCCGGCAGTATCTCTTGACTTCTTCTTTGATCATTGGGATGTTAAGGTCCTTATGAATGTTTCCATTTCTGATGTACCAAGGGGCGCTCGTAATCAATCGTAGAATTTTTGACTGGCTTCTCTGTAGCTTATTGACATTAGATGCACACGCTGAACCCCAAAGCTGGATACCATATGTCCATATGGGTTTTATAATGCATTTGTAAATAAGGACTTTATATTCAAGGTCTAGAGCAGACCGTGGTCCAATAAGCCATTGTAGCTGTAGCAATTTCAGCTTTATCTGGGTTACTTTGGAATCAATATAGTATGCCCATGTAAGGCGGCGGTCCAAATGAATTCCAAGGTACTTTACGTTTGCCTTTTGAGGTATACTGTTATTAAATATATCAATTGGTGGACAAGTGTCTCTTCTCAGGGTAAACGTGACATGTGTGCACTTTGTTGCATTTACCATTACCCTCCATTTCACTAACCACGTTTGAAGCACACGGACGTGTGACTGCAATTGATAAGACGCAATTGTTGAGTCTTTGTGGACACTAACGAAAGCAGTGTCATCTGCAAACGTGGAAGTATGTGTAAGAGAACTCGTCGGCATATCTGCCGTATATAAGATATATAAGATGGGTCCCAGAATACTACCTTGAGGGACGCCTGCAGTTATTTTCTTAGGGCTAGAAAATTTGCCTTTCAATCTTACTTCAAACGATCTATCTGTTAAATAGTTTTTGAGCAATTTGTGTGTGTTATTTGGCAGCAAACGAGTTATTTTATGCACAAGTCCATCATGCCAAACTTTGTCAAACGCCTGGGAAATGTCTATGAAGAGGGCGGAACAATACTGCTTGTTCTCAAACGCCCTTCTAATAACAGTAACAATACGGTGTACTTGCTCTATGGTACTGTGGCTTTTACGAAACCCGAATTGGTGATCGGGTATAATTCCGCTATTTTCTATGTATGGTGTAATCTTCATCAATAGAATTTTCTCAATCATTTTTGACAATATCGACAGTAGACTTATCGGACGGTATGACTAACATGAGTTAAGTCCTTTCCGGGTTTTGGAATCATTACTATCTCAGACCTCTTCCAAGATGTTGGAAAGTAGCCCGTACGCAAAATACTATTAAAGATAAATAGAATAGTTTTCATTGCTGAATGAGGAAGCTCTTTAATCATTCTCGCTGTAATTCCATCCTTACCAGGGGATTTTTTAGTTTCGAGGTATTTAATAGATTCTTCTATGATCTTAAACCTGAGACGCAGTGGGTGAGGGACCATTTCGTCTATCTCGGGCGGATTGACAGAAGATGGTCCACTATTTGGTGTAAATACCTCTTCCAAGTGGTTGGCAAATGCATTGACCTTCTCTTCAGTGCTTTTTGCCCAACTGCCATTCTGAAGGCGTAGCGGGGATTCATGCGCAATAGGGCTTCGCATATCTTTTGTGGCCTTCCAGAGGCTAAAATCACTTCTCTCTGTTGGATCTAAATTCTGTAGATTTTGAGGGCAGATTCCTCCTTTGCCTTAAGGGCAGACGTTAATCTTTTCTGGCAATGCTTGAGTCGACACTTCAGAGTTGGGGAGCGATATCTCTGCCATTCCCTTCTAAGCTTTCTTTTCTCTCTAATAAGGGCTTCAATATCCCTTGGGCAGTTTGCAGGGTTGCCACCTCCATTAATGTCTTTCGGTGTTGCCACCTTAGCTGCATTGTTCACAATATCAGTAAAGAGGTTAACGGCATGTTCTATTTCATCCTCAAATTTTAAACAAATGTCCTGAGGAATATGTGTACTAACATACTTTTTGTATTTCATCCAGTTCGTGCGTCTGTTAGGAAAGTTATGGACTTCGTTCTCATTTTCTGACTTGATATTGTACAATGTCATAATTGAAGGGGAGTGATCAGAAGAAAGATCGAATGAAGTATATATGGAACTTTGATCACGTCTTATATTCTTGACTATAGCGAAGTCGATTAAATCAGGTATTTTGCTTAAGTCTGAGGGCCAGTGTGTCGGCTGGCCGCTAGAAATAACGTCTAGTTTAGCGCGTGACATCGCACTTAATAATTGCCTACCTCTTGGAAGGGTAATTCGTGAACCCCAATAGGTATGTTTGGCGTTATAGTCACCAGCTGCTATAAATTTCGACCCTAGTGTAGAGAAGAAGTCTACAAATTGAGCACTGTTTATATTATATCTCGGAGGGCAATAAATTGCTGATATCACAATGTTCATATTTGTGAGGTTGATTGACGTAGCCTGTATGTGCTCTGTTCTATATTCCTGTATTGGACAATGCCTTACCCTATTGTGCACAATAACAGCTGTGCCACCACAGGCTCTACCGCTCGGGTGTTTTGTGTCGTAAGTACAATATCCGTTTATTCTAAAACAGTTCCTTATAGTAAAATGTGTCTCTGAGACAAGAAGTATGTCGATTTTTTGGTGTCGAAGAAAATTATCTACTTCATGTTTGTGCTGGCTTAGGCCGTTTGCGTTCCAAAAACAAATTCGCAATGGATTTATTTTTGATTCAGTACAATTTGCATTAGCATGCTCTGATTTCTCATCATTTCTTGCATCATATTTTGCATACTCAACATAAAGTTATTCATGGTTTCTATCATTTTCTCAATTGAGTCTTCTTGCGGCGTACAAGCGTACGAGAGATTGTTGCTAGAGCTAGCATTTACCATAGGAGATCTGGTCTTCAGGTTTAGATTGGGTACTGGCTGGTACTGTGAGTACACAGACTTTGAATTTTCCGAGGGAAAATTTTGACTTACGGAAGTACCTTCTTTTAGCGTACGGGCGTATGATAAATTAGTAGGATTTGTGTTAGATTGGACTCGGGACAGAGTCTTGTTGCTAGAGCTAGCATTTACCATAGGGGCTATGGTCTTCAGGTTCGGGTAGGGTGCAGGCTGGTACTGTAAGTCTAGTTACGTTGGTGGCTTTTCTCATGTGGATGTACACAGGGCAGCCTCTATAATTTGCCGTGTGATTTTCACCACAGTTACTACATTTTTTTTGCACTAGAGTCTTCTTTGGAATGTGGACATTCCAAAGATTTATGCACATCGCTACACCTGACGCACACTGAAGGCAACTTACAGTAGGTCTTGGTGTGTCCGAATTCCTGGCAATTGGTACATTGAGGAGGATCCCTGCGCTTTAGCGGTTCCTCTACTCTTATTCTACGACTGCACAGATACCGCAGATCATATATTGGGTGAGTCGCACCCTTCTTTTTTATTCTTGACGACTCAAATGTTAATTCCACTTTAAACATGGGCTGTGGCATTTTATTTTTGTTAAGGATATTTATAACCGACTTTACTTCATATCCTTCCTCTTCGAGTTCTTTTTTTATTTCTTATTTATTTTATTTATTTCTAATACAGAACTATCAATTCCCTTTATTATTACAACTAACCCCTTAGAGCTTTTAAGTTGATAAGTGTAATAATTTTTCTTTTCTTTGTCGAATAGTTCGACCATTTTCCTGTAGACGGACTCAGAGTACGTTTGTACTTTCGTCTCTTGGACATTTCCCCTTCGTATAGTAGTTACATGAAAATTATTTTTTCCTACTAGCTGGGAAAGCTTATTAACGAGCACATTCGATGTCTGCTCTCGTAAGTATATTGGAGGAGGTTTGAATTCCTTAACAATTTCATTTCCTTGGTCAGTGGCGTCCTCAGTGCTGAGAAGTGAGAAACGGTTTTGACTTACCGGAATGTATCCTTTATGCATTTTTGAGGATGGTTCTTGTCGTGAGGACCTAGGGCTGGCGAGTATGTATCTATCTATACCCGTTTGGATTTTATTATCGACATTTCCGGCTGTCAGATTTATTTTGGGGATCGCGCCCTTTGACACATTTATATCAGCACTCTTTTCTTTCTGTGTATCCACATTACTACACTTATTTAAAAGCATACTTTTAGATATTTCGATATTTAAGCCTGTATTTCTTTTCGTAATTTCGTTTCTTTTCTCTGACATTTGGTCAGACAATTGTGGAGAATAAGAGCGCGCTCGGTCAAGGGGTTTCGCGGTTAAATACAAACTGTCATCACGTTCTTTTTTGTTATTTTTCACACTCTCATCTGTTGTCAGATGAATGTATGCATTCCTCCCGTTTAGGCTTAGCCGCCGTTGCTCACTTGAGTTTGTTAAACTCATACACACACTGAGGTTTTGTTGTTGGCTGTTTTTCGATTTGCACAACAACAACACGCACAACACTGCCTTGATTGTTTATTTTTTGTATTTTATTCTTTTGATTTTTTTTGTTTGTACACAACAATCAAATTAGATCGGGTACACAACACTTTTATTTTATGTTAGCGTTCAGTCGCTCAATTCTTTATTATAATTGATAATAATATTCGATTATTTTGATTTTTTTTCCTACGAGAGCCAAAGAGAACACGTCCGCTCACGGCAAGAGATAAAGTGTATGATTTGTGATCACCAAAAAATCCAGAATGTTTCAAAAACAATAAATCGGTCATAACTTTTAAAATATAGCCCTGAGAGCTAAAACGAGGATAATTTGTGATCACCCAAAAATCCAGAATTTTTTAAAAACAGTAAATCGGTCATAACATTTTTAAAATATAGCCCTGAGAGCTAAAAGGAGGATAATTTGTGATCACCCAAAAATCCTGATTTTTTAAAAACAGTAAATCGGTCATAACTTCTAAAATATAGCCCTGAGAGCTAAAAGGAGGATAATTTGTGATCACCGAAAAATCCTGATGTTTTTAAAAACAGTAAATCGGCCATAACTTCTAAAATATAGACCTGAGAGCTAAAAGGAGGATAATTTGTGATCACCCAAAAATCAAGAATTTTATAAAAACAGTAAATCAGTTATAGCTTCTAAAATATAGCCCTGAGAGCTAAAAGGAGGATAATTTGTGATCACCCAAAAATCCAGATTTTTCAAAAAGAGTAAATCGGTCATAACTTCTAAAATATAGCCCTGAGAGCTAAAAGGAGGATAATTTGTGATCACCCAAAAATCCAGAATTTTTTAAAAACAGTAAATCGGTCATAACTTCTAAAATATAGCCCGGAGAGCTAAAAGGAGGATAATTTGTGATCACGCAAAAATACTGATTTTTATAAAAACAGTAAATCGGTCATAACTTCTAAAATATAGCCCTGAGAGCTAAAAGGAGGATAATTTGTGATCACCCAAAAATCCAGAATTTTTTAAAAACAGTAAATCGGTCATAACTTCTAAAATATAGCCCTGAGAGCTAAAAGGAGGATAGTTTGTGATCACCCAAAAATCAAGAATTTTATAAAATCATTAACCCCTAGTTCCCAAATTTTTTTTTTCAAAAAAAAATTATTTTTGTATTGGTTTCGCCTCAAAATGAAATGTTTGTTCTGGAAAAATTTGATATTCTTAGAGAATTAGGACTTATAGCGTCAAATACTTACCCCGCCTACAGGCGGTCTTGGGAAACAAAGCCAAAAAAATTTACGATACATAAAATTTTATTTTTTTTGTTTATTAACATAAAAAAGTGGGTAAAATTCATACATTTTTAATTTTCTTAAAAAATAATTCTAAAACTGAACAAAAAAGTACATATTCGGCAAACAAAAAGGGACTATTCCAATAGTTTCAACATAAAATAATATAAGAAATTGATGAAGAAAAGTTCATTTGTGATGAAAATCAAAGAAACAATCTTTTTGCTGGGAAAAACAAAGATTTATTTTGCATTTTCGGCACATAACTTGCGTTTCAGAAGCGCATCCTGGATTTTTACAAGTCTTTTTCACCCCATTTCGTGGCAAAAATTCTGGAAAATGTTCAACTCCATCAAAGCGAATCTCTACAGGAGGTAAAAAAGTCTTTTTACCATGACCTTTGTTTTGAGGAGCTGCGCGTGGACGTCCAGCACCTTTGTTAACGTTTTTTAACGTACAAAGCACTTGTGCAACCTGTGCTCGGAAATTCGGCAGTTGATATTGGTTATCATTGGGGTCCGGATTGTTTATTCTATGAAACAAAATGTAAGAATTCACCATTGCAACATCAATTAAATGTGTAAATATGCGATTGGTGTACTTTTCAGTTTTCCAAGTAATTTTGTATCGACCAATAAGTCCATCTATATGGTCGACGCCGCCCATATGGCTGTTGTATTCATTTATTGCATTAGGACATTCGATATCAACAAACTTTTTTTCCGAGCGTACAAAACGCGAGACAGTTGTTTTTGCAGATGCTTCATTCTGAAATGGTTTGACGCCAACGTATGTTGAAGCGAGTCGGACAGCTTTATTGTCTTTCCAAACCGTTAAGAAATATCAATATTTGCTGCAGAGCCACAGAATTCAGTCGAGTATCCACGTGGATGCTTCTTGAGATCATTATCTGTTGGGAGTTTGCAATTGGGGATTCGGTTTGAGCGAATTGTCCCCAAAGAATAAATTCCACGTGATCGGAGGAACACAAGCAGTGGAAGCGATGTATAAAAGTTGTCGAAAATTATAATATGGTTTTTGAATGCTGGCACAATACGTGACAATCGAACGACTACGTTTGACGACGCTCCAAGATCTGGTGCACCAGGTTGAATGACATTGTCGCCTGCACCACCATATACTTCAAAGTTGTAACAGAAACCGGACGAATCGCACAAGACGAATAGTTTCACTCCCCATTTATGTGGCTTATCTGGCATGTACTGCCGAAGAAAGGACTTCATTTTTGTTGCGCACATTTGTTCGTCTACACACAGATACTGAGGCATTGGCACAGACTGGAACTTTTCATTAAAATGTTTGGTAATCGGACGGATTTTGTACAAAGGATCGAAGTCCGAAGAGATTTTGGCAGGCAATTTGCTATTGTCATTAAAATGTATATTGCTTCGAATTTGGTCAAAACGATTTCTCGACATTGTGTCTTGGATGATTTGAAATGCATAATTGCTCCAATAAGAACGGATACTTTGATAGTTAAATACTGACATAAAAATCAGAATGCCAATAAATTGATGCATTTCCAAGTTGTTTGTAGTAAATGTAGTTGCAATGTTTTTTTGGGCGGCATAAATGTTGGTCTGCTGAACGATGTGAGTTATTATTTCGTCATTTCGAAAATATTTAAATTCTTCCAGATCGGGATCTCAAAATGAGATAGCCGATTTATTTAGCACAAGATTTTTTTGACGCCATAATATCTTTTTGAACGCCTCTGATTTCGGATTTATATCCAGAACTGATCCTACAAATGCACAAGCATCATTTACGTTGTTTTCTGTAGGCTCATTATCAGTGGCATGACTTATATTTTTAGGCTCAATGATAGTAAGCGGACGGCGTTTCGGTATCGGAGAATTATTTGAAGTGTTCGAAGTTGATGGTGATAACATTGAAGCCGTACTGTCATCTAAGCAAATCGCTGACTGAAGTTCTGATTCCGACATACCTACAACCTCGTTTATTCCCATATCGATTTCATTATACTCACAAGGATCTTCATCTAAATCGTCTTCATTTTCTTCTTCATTACCCGTGTCGCCATCAAAATCTATCATATTTAAAACTTTTCTGATGTCATCATCAGTTTGTTTACGATCCATGGCTAAGGAAAGGTCTTTTAACATAAAACGATTCATATATAATAACTCACTTTTGAAACTTACTTTGAAATATTTTTTTTTGACAAGCTATCCCAATACCTATGGTTACCTATGCACACAGCTAAAAAGCTCACAAACACGTTCCTTTTATAATTAAATGACTTTTTGTTAAATAAAGATATGCAGCAACACAACAAGATAATTTTTTTCACCTACGTTTATTAATAATATTTATTTTAATTATTTGATTTTCGCACTCCGCGCAAAATAATTATTTTTGGTGATTTTCACAAACTTCTGCATTCAAATGACATTGACAACTGACTTTCGTACTAGCGCAAGCTGCAAAAGCACCAATATGAAAATTTGGGATTCCCCAAAACAGATGAAACGAAAAAAAAAGCAAAACCTAATTAGAACAATGATTGACCGTGTACTGAACTTAGACCGCCTAGAGGCGGTCTTGGGAAATAGAGGGTTAAATCGGTCATAACTTTTAAAATATAGCCCTGAGAGCTAAAAGGAGGATAATTTGTGATCATCCAAAAATCCTGATTTTTTAAAAACAGTAAATCGGTCATAACTTCTAAAATATAGCCCTGAGAGCTAAAAGGAGGATAATTTGTGATCACCGAAAAATCCTGATGTTTTTAAAAACAGTAAATCGGCAATAACTTCTAAAATATAGCCCTGAGAGCTAAAAGGAGAATAATTTGTGATCACCCAAAAATCAAGAATTTTTTAAAAACAGTAAATCGGTCATAACTTCTAAAATATAGCCCTGAGAGCTAAAAGGAGGATAATTTGTGATCACCCAAAAATCCAGAATTTTTTAAAAACAGTAACTCGGTCATAACTTCTAAAATATAGCCCTGAGAGCTAAAAGGAGGATAATTTGTGATCACCCAAAAATCCTGATGTTTTTAAAAATAGTAAATCGGCCATAACTTCTAAAATATAGCCCTGAGAGCTAAAAGGAGGATAATTTGTGATCACCCAAAAATCAAGAATTTTATAAAATCATTAAATCGGTCATAACTTTTAAAATATAGCCCTGAGAGCTAAAAGGAGGACAATTTGTGATCGCCCAAAAATCCAGAATTTTTTAAAAACAGTAAATCGGTCATAACTTCTAAAATATAGCCCTGAGAGATAAAAGGAGGATAATTTGTGATCACCCAAAAATCCTGATGTTTTTAAAAACAGTAAATCGGTCATAACTTCTAAAATATAGCCCTGAGAGCTAAAAGGAGGATAATTTGTGATCATCCAAAAATCAAGAATTTTATAAAATCATTAAATCGGTCATAACTTCTAAAATATAGCCCTGAGAGCTAAAAGGAGGATAATTTGTGATCACCCAAAAATCCTGATGTTTTTAAAAATAGTAAATCGGCCATAACTTCTAAAATATAGCCCTGAGAGCTAAAAGGAGGATAATTTGTGATCACCCAAAAATCAAGAATTTTATAAAATCATTAAATCGGTCATAACTTTTAAAATATAGATCTGAGAGCTAAAAGGAGGACAATTTGTGATCGCCCAAAAATCCTGATGTTTTTAAAAACAGTAAATCGGTCATAACTTCTAAAATATAGCCCTGAGAGCTAAAAGGAGGATAATTTGTGATCACCGAAAAATCCTGATGTTTTTAAAAACAGTAAATCGGCAATAACTTCTAAAATATAGCCCTGAGAGCTAAAAGGAGAATAATTTGTGATCACCCAAAAATCAAGAATTTTTAAAAACAGTAAATCGGTCATAACTTCTAAAATATAGCCCTGAGAGCTAAAAGGAGGATAATTTGTGATCACCCAAAAATCCTGATTTTTTTAAAAACAGTAAATCGGTCATAACTTCTAAAATATAGCCCTGAGAGCTAAAAGGAGGATAATTTGTTATCACCCAAAAATCCTGATGTTTTTAAAAACAGTAAATCGGTCATAACTTCTAAAATATAGCCCTGAGAGCTAAAAGGAGGATAATTTGTGATCAGCCAAAAATCAAGAATTTTATAAAATCATTAAATCGGTCATAACTTTTAAAATATAGCCCTGAGAGCTAAAAGGAGGATAATTTGTGATCACCCAAAAATCCTGAATTATTTAAAAACAGTAAATCGGTCATAACTTCTAAAATATAGCCCTGAGAGCTAAAAGGAGGATAATTTGTGATCACCCAAAAATCCAGATTTTTTTTAAACAGTAAATCGGTCATAACTTCTAAAATATAGCCCAGACTGGAACTTTTCATTAAAATGTTTGGTAATCGGACGGATTTTGTACAAAGGATCGAAGTCCGAAGAGATTTTGGCAGGCAATTTGCTATTGTCATTAAAATGTATATTGCTTCGAATTTGGTCAAAACGATTTCTCGACATTGTGTCTTGGATGATTTGAAATGCATAATTGCTCCAATAAGAACGGATACTTTGATAGTTAAATACTGACATAAAAATCAGAATGCCAATAAATTGATGCATTTCCAAGTTGTTTGTAGTAAATGTAGTTGCAATGTTTTTTTGGGCGGCATAAATGTTGGTCTGCTGAACGATGTGAGTTATTATTTCGTCATTTCGAAAATATTTAAATTCTTCCAGATCGGGATCTCAAAATGAGATAGCCGATTTATTTAGCACAAGATTTTTTGACGCCATAATATCTTTTTGAACGCCTCTGATTTCGGATTTATATCCAGAACTGATCCTACAAATGCACAAGCATCATTTACGTTGTTTTCTGTAGGCTCATTATCAGTGGCATGACTTATATTTTTAGGCTCAATGATAGTAAGCGGACGGCGTTTCGGTATCGGAGAATTATTTGAAGTGTTCGAAGTTGATGGTGATAACATTGAAGCCGTACTGTCATCTAAGCAAATCGCTGACTGAAGTTCTGATTCCGACATACCTACAACCTCGTTTATTCCCATATCGATTTCATTATACTCACAAGGATCTTCATCTAAATCGTCTTCATTTTCTTCTTCATTACCCGTGTCGCCATCAAAATCTATCATATTTAAAACTTTTCTGATGTCATCATCAGTTTGTTTACGATCCATGGCTAAGGAAAGGTCTTTTAACATAAAACGATTCATATATAATAACTCACTTTTGAAACTTACTTTGAAATATTTTTTTTTGACAAGCTATCCCAATACCTATGGTTACCTATGCACACAGCTAAAAAGCTCACAAACACGTTCCTTTTATAATTAAATGACTTTTTGTTAAATAAAGATATGCAGCAACACAACAAGATAATTTTTTTCACCTACGTTTATTAATAATATTTATTTTAATTATTTGATTTTCGCACTCCGCGCAAAATAATTATTTTTGGTGATTTTCACAAACTTCTGCATTCAAATGACATTGACAACTGACTTTCGTACTAGCGCAAGCTGCAAAAGCACCAATATGAAAATTTGGGATTCCCCAAAACAGATGAAACGAAAAAAAAAGCAAAACCTAATTAGAACAATGATTGAGCCCTGAGAGCTAAAAGGAGGACAATTTGTGATCGCCCAAAAATCCAGAATTTTTTAAAAACAGTAAATCGGTCATAACTTCTAAAATATAGCCCTGAGAGATAAAAGGAGGATAATTTGTGATCACCCAAAAATCCTGATGTTTTTAAAAACAGTAAATCGGTCATAACTTCTAAAATATAGCCCTGAGAGCTAAAAGGAGGATAATTTGTGATCATCCAAAAATCAAGAATTTTATAAAATCATTAAATCGGTCATAACTTTTAAAATATAGATCTGAGAGCTAAAAGGAGGACAATTTGTGATCGCCCAAAAATCCTGATGTTTTTAAAAACAGTAAATCGGTCATAACTTCTAAAATATAGCCCTGAGAGATAAAAGGAGGATAATTTGTGATCACCCAAAAATCCTGATGTTTTTAAAAACAGTAAATCGGTCATAACTTCTAAAATATAGCCCTGAGAGCTAAAAGGAGGATAATTTGTGATCACCGAAAAATCCTGATGTTTTTAAAAACAGTAAATCGGCAATAACTTCTAAAATATAGCCCTGAGAGCTAAAAGGAGAATAATTTGTGATCACCCAAAAATCAAGAATTTTTAAAAACAGTAAATCGGTCATAACTTCTAAAATATAGCCCTGAGAGCTAAAAGGAGGATAATTTGTGATCACCCAAAAATCCTGATTTTTTTAAAAACAGTAAATCGGTCATAACTTCTAAAATATAGCCCTGAGAGCTAAAAGGAGGATAATTTGTTATCACCCAAAAATCCTGATGTTTTTAAAAACAGTAAATCGGTCATAACTTCTAAAATATAGCCCTGAGAGCTAAAAGGAGGATAATTTGTGATCAGCCAAAAATCAAGAATTTTATAAAATCATTAAATCGGTCATAACTTTTAAAATATAGCCCTGAGAGCTAAAAGGAGGATAATTTGTGATCACCCAAAAATCCTGAATTATTTAAAAACAGTAAATCGGTCATAACTTCTAAAATATAGCCCTGAGAGCTAAAAGGAGGATAATTTGTGATCACCCAAAAATCCAGATTTTTTTTAAACAGTAAATCGGTCATAACTTCTAAAATATAGCCCTGAGAGCTAAAAGGAGGATAATTTGTGATCACCCAAACAACATTAAATCGGTCATAATTTCTAAAATATAGCCCTGAGAGCTAAAAGGAGGAGAATTTGTGATCGCCCAAAAATCCAGAATTTTTTAAAAACATTAAATCGGTCATAATTTCTAAAATATAGCCCTGAGAGCTAAAAGGAGGATAATTTGTGATCACCCAAAAATCCTGAATTTTTTAAAAACAGTAAATCGGTCATAACTTCTAAAATATGGCCCTGAGAGCTAAAAGGAGGATAATTTGTGATCACCCAAAAATCACGAATTTTATAAAAACAGTAAATCGGTCATAACTTCTAAAATATAGCCCTGAGAGCTAAAAGGAGGATAATTTGTGATCACCCAAAAATCAAGAATTTTATAAAAACAGTAAATCGGTCATAACTTCTAAAATATAGCCCTGAGAGCTAAAAGGAGGATAATTTGTGATCACCCAAAAATCCAGAATTTTTTAAAAACAGTAAATCGGTCATAACTTCTAAAATATAGCCCTGAGAGCTAAAAGGAGGATAATTTGTGATCACCCAAAAATCACGAATTTTATAAAAACAGTAAATCGGTCATAACTTCTAAAATATAGCCCTGAGAGCTAAAAGGAGGATAATTTGTGATCACCCAAAAATCAAGAATTTTATAAAAACAGTAAATCGGTCATAACTTCTAAAATAGAGCCCTGCGAGCTAAAAGGAGGATAATTTGTGATTATCCAAAAAGCCTGATTTTTTTTAAACAGTAAATCGGTCATAACTTCTAAAATATAGCCCTGAGAGCTAAAAGGAGGATAATTTGTGATCACCCAAAAATCAAGAATTTTATAAAAACAGTAAATCGGTCATAACTTCTAAAATAGAGCCCTGCGAGCTAAAAGGAGGATAATTTGTGATCATCCAAAAAGCCTGATTTTTTTTAAACAGTAAATCGGTCATAACTTCTAAAATATAGCCCTGAGAGCTAAAAGGAGGATAATTTGTGATCACCCAAAAATCACGAATTTTATAAAAACAGTAAATCGGTCATAACTTCTAAAATATAGCCCTGAGAGCTAAAAGGAGGATAATTTGTGATCACCCAAAAATCAAGAATTTTATAAAAACAGTAAATCGGTCATAACTTCTAAAATAGAGCCCTGCGAGCTAAAAGGAGGATAATTTGTGATCATCCAAAAAGCCTGATTTTTTTTAAACAGTAAATCGGTCATAACTTCTAAAATATAGCCCTGAGAGCTAAAAGGAGGATAATTTGTGATCACCCAAAAATCAAGAATTTTATAAAAACAGTAAATCGGTCATAACTTCTAAAATATAGCCCTGAGAGCTAAAAGGAGGATAATTTTTTTTTTTTTTACGTTTTTTGTTATTTATTGTATCTTTCATAACTTGTGAAAATAACAATAAGTATTCAAATCTTAACCTAGGATTCTTATTCTAAAGGTTATTTACAGTATATAACCAGCAAGAGTTTGCAAAAGTATGTAATAAAAGTTTTATCAAAATATTACATTAGCATTGTGACAATTCAAAATTCTAAACTAGATCTAGGGTATTTCTTCTCCTCAGACGGCTGTGTCCTTCATAATTTAGCAGCTCTCGAGCGAGTGTATTTGGATGGATGTGTAGCTTAGAAACGTAGCTCCGGCAGTATCTCTTGACTTCTTCTTTGATCATTGGGATGTTAAGGTCCTTATGAATGTTTCCATTTCTGATGTACCAAGGGGCGCTCGTAATCAATCGTAGAATTTTTGACTGGCTTCTCTGTAGCTTATTGACATTAGATGCACACGCTGAACCCCAAAGCTGGATACCATATGTCCATATGGGTTTTATAATGCATTTGTAAATAAGGACTTTATATTCAAGGTCTAGAGCAGACCGTGGTCCAATAAGCCATTGTAGCTGTAGCAATTTCAGCTTTATCTGGGTTACTTTGGAATCAATATAGTATGCCCATGTAAGGCGGCGGTCCAAATGAATTCCAAGGTACTTTACGTTTGCCTTTTGAGGTATACTGTTATTAAATATATCAATTGGTGGACAAGTGTCTCTTCTCAGGGTAAACGTGACATGTGTGCACTTTGTTGCATTTACCATTACCCTCCATTTCACTAACCACGTTTGAAGCACACGGACGTGTGACTGCAATTGATAAGACGCAATTGTTGAGTCTTTGTGGACACTAACGAAAGCAGTGTCATCTGCAAACGTGGAAGTATGTGTAAGAGAACTCGTCGGCATATCTGCCGTATATAAGATATATAAGATGGGTCCCAGAATACTACCTTGAGGGACGCCTGCAGTTATTTTCTTAGGGCTAGAAAATTTGCCTTTCAATCTTACTTCAAACGATCTATCTGTTAAATAGTTTTTGAGCAATTTGTGTGTGTTATTTGGCAGCAAACGAGTTATTTTATGCACAAGTCCATCATGCCAAACTTTGTCAAACGCCTGGGAAATGTCTATGAAGAGGGCGGAACAATACTGCTTGTTCTCAAACGCCCTTCTAATAACAGTAACAATACGGTGTACTTGCTCTATGGTACTGTGGCTTTTACGAAACCCGAATTGGTGATCGGGTATAATTCCGCTATTTTCTATGTATGGTGTAATCTTCATCAATAGAATTTTCTCAATCATTTTTGACAATATCGACAGTAGACTTATCGGACGGTATGACTAACATGAGTTAAGTCCTTTCCGGGTTTTGGAATCATTACTATCTCAGACCTCTTCCAAGATGTTGGAAAGTAGCCCGTACGCAAAATACTATTAAAGATAAATAGAATAGTTTTCATTGCTGAATGAGGAAGCTCTTTAATCATTCTCGCTGTAATTCCATCCTTACCAGGGGATTTTTTAGTTTCGAGGTATTTAATAGATTCTTCTATGATCTTAAACCTGAGACGCAGTGGGTGAGGGACCATTTCGTCTATCTCGGGCGGATTGACAGAAGATGGTCCACTATTTGGTGTAAATACCTCTTCCAAGTGGTTGGCAAATGCATTGACCTTCTCTTCAGTGCTTTTTGCCCAACTGCCATTCTGAAGGCGTAGCGGGGATTCATGCGCAATAGGGCTTCGCATATCTTTTGTGGCCTTCCAGAGGCTAAAATCACTTCTCTCTGTTGGATCTAAATTCTGTAGATTTTGAGGGCAGATTCCTCCTTTGCCTTAAGGGCAGACGTTAATCTTTTCTGGCAATGCTTGAGTCGACACTTCAGAGTTGGGGAGCGATATCTCTGCCATTCCCTTCTAAGCTTTCTTTTCTCTCTAATAAGGGCTTCAATATCCCTTGGGCAGTTTGCAGGGTTGCCACCTCCATTAATGTCTTTCGGTGTTGCCACCTTAGCTGCATTGTTCACAATATCAGTAAAGAGGTTAACGGCATGTTCTATTTCATCCTCAAATTTTAAACAAATGTCCTGAGGAATATGTGTACTAACATACTTTTTGTATTTCATCCAGTTCGTGCGTCTGTTAGGAAAGTTATGGACTTCGTTCTCATTTTCTGACTTGATATTGTACAATGTCATAATTGAAGGGGAGTGATCAGAAGAAAGATCGAATGAAGTATATATGGAACTTTGATCACGTCTTATATTCTTGACTATAGCGAAGTCGATTAAATCAGGTATTTTGCTTAAGTCTGAGGGCCAGTGTGTCGGCTGGCCGCTAGAAATAACGTCTAGTTTAGCGCGTGACATCGCACTTAATAATTGCCTACCTCTTGGAAGGGTAATTCGTGAACCCCAATAGGTATGTTTGGCGTTATAGTCACCAGCTGCTATAAATTTCGACCCTAGTGTAGAGAAGAAGTCTACAAATTGAGCACTGTTTATATTATATCTCGGAGGGCAATAAATTGCTGATATCACAATGTTCATATTTGTGAGGTTGATTGACGTAGCCTGTATGTGCTCTGTTCTATATTCCTGTATTGGACAATGCCTTACCCTATTGTGCACAATAACAGCTGTGCCACCACAGGCTCTACCGCTCGGGTGTTTTGTGTCGTAAGTACAATATCCGTTTATTCTAAAACAGTTCCTTATAGTAAAATGTGTCTCTGAGACAAGAAGTATGTCGATTTTTTGGTGTCGAAGAAAATTATCTACTTCATGTTTGTGCTGGCTTAGGCCGTTTGCGTTCCAAAAACAAATTCGCAATGGATTTATTTTTGATTCAGTACAATTTGCATTAGCATGCTCTGATTTCTCATCATTTCTTGCATCATATTTTGCATACTCAACATAAAGTTATTCATGGTTTCTATCATTTTCTCAATTGAGTCTTCTTGCGGCGTACAAGCGTACGAGAGATTGTTGCTAGAGCTAGCATTTACCATAGGAGATCTGGTCTTCAGGTTTAGATTGGGTACTGGCTGGTACTGTGAGTACACAGACTTTGAATTTTCCGAGGGAAAATTTTGACTTACGGAAGTACCTTCTTTTAGCGTACGGGCGTATGATAAATTAGTAGGATTTGTGTTAGATTGGACTCGGGACAGAGTCTTGTTGCTAGAGCTAGCATTTACCATAGGGGCTATGGTCTTCAGGTTCGGGTAGGGTGCAGGCTGGTACTGTAAGTCTAGTTACGTTGGTGGCTTTTCTCATGTGGATGTACACAGGGCAGCCTCTATAATTTGCCGTGTGATTTTCACCACAGTTACTACATTTTTTTTGCACTAGAGTCTTCTTTGGAATGTGGACATTCCAAAGATTTATGCACATCGCTACACCTGACGCACACTGAAGGCAACTTACAGTAGGTCTTGGTGTGTCCGAATTCCTGGCAATTGGTACATTGAGGAGGATCCCTGCGCTTTAGCGGTTCCTCTACTCTTATTCTACGACTGCACAGATACCGCAGATCATATATTGGGTGAGTCGCACCCTTCTTTTTTATTCTTGACGACTCAAATGTTAATTCCACTTTAAACATGGGCTGTGGCATTTTATTTTTGTTAAGGATATTTATAACCGACTTTACTTCATATCCTTCCTCTTCGAGTTCTTTTTTTATTTCTTATTTATTTTATTTATTTCTAATACAGAACTATCAATTCCCTTTATTATTACAACTAACCCCTTAGAGCTTTTAAGTTGATAAGTGTAATAATTTTTCTTTTCTTTGTCGAATAGTTCGACCATTTTCCTGTAGACGGACTCAGAGTACGTTTGTACTTTCGTCTCTTGGACATTTCCCCTTCGTATAGTAGTTACATGAAAATTATTTTTTCCTACTAGCTGGGAAAGCTTATTAACGAGCACATTCGATGTCTGCTCTCGTAAGTATATTGGAGGAGGTTTGAATTCCTTAACAATTTCATTTCCTTGGTCAGTGGCGTCCTCAGTGCTGAGAAGTGAGAAACGGTTTTGACTTACCGGAATGTATCCTTTATGCATTTTTGAGGATGGTTCTTGTCGTGAGGACCTAGGGCTGGCGAGTATGTATCTATCTATACCCGTTTGGATTTTATTATCGACATTTCCGGCTGTCAGATTTATTTTGGGGATCGCGCCCTTTGACACATTTATATCAGCACTCTTTTCTTTCTGTGTATCCACATTACTACACTTATTTAAAAGCATACTTTTAGATATTTCGATATTTAAGCCTGTATTTCTTTTCGTAATTTCGTTTCTTTTCTCTGACATTTGGTCAGACAATTGTGGAGAATAAGTGCGCGCTCGGTCAAGGGGTTTCGCGGTTAAATACAAACTGTCATCACGTTCTTTTTTGTTATTTTTCACACTCTCATCTGTTGTCAGATGAATGTATGCATTCCTCCCGTTTAGGCTTAGCCGCCGTTGCTCACTTGAGTTTGTTAAACTCATACACACACTGAGGTTTTGTTGTTGGCTGTTTTTCGATTTGCACAACAACAACACGCACAACACTGCCTTGATTGTTTATTTTTTGTATTTTATTCTTTTGATTTTTTTTGTTTGTACACAACAATCAAATTAGATCTGTGTACCCGATCTAATTTGATTGTTGTGTACAAACACTTTTATTTTATTTTATGTTAGCGTTCAGTCGCTCAATTCTTTATTATAATTGATAATAATATTCGATTATTTTGATTTTTTTTCCTACGAGAGCCAAAGAGAACACGTCCGCTCACGGCAAGAGATAAAGTGTATGATTTGTGATCACCAAAAAATCCAGAATGTTTCAAAAACAATAAATCGGTCATAACTTTTAAAATATAGCCCTGAGAGCTAAAACGAGGATAATTTGTGATCACCCAAAAATCCAGAATTTTTTAAAAACAGTAAATCGGTCATAACATTTTTAAAATATAGCCCTGAGAGCTAAAAGGAGGATAATTTGTGATCACCCAAAAATCCTGATTTTTTAAAAACAGTAAATCGGTCATAACTTCTAAAATATAGCCCTGAGAGCTAAAAGGAGGATAATTTGTGATCACCGAAAAATCCTGATGTTTTTAAAAACAGTAAATCGGCCATAACTTCTAAAATATAGACCTGAGAGCTAAAAGGAGGATAATTTGTGATCACCCAAAAATCAAGAATTTTATAAAAACAGTAAATCAGTTATAGCTTCTAAAATATAGCCCTGAGAGCTAAAAGGAGGATAATTTGTGATCACCCAAAAATCCAGATTTTTCAAAAAGAGTAAATCGGTCATAACTTCTAAAATATAGCCCTGAGAGCTAAAAGGAGGATAATTTGTGATCACCCAAAAATCCAGAATTTTTTAAAAACAGTAAATCGGTCATAACTTCTAAAATATAGCCCGGAGAGCTAAAAGGAGGATAATTTGTGATCACGCAAAAATACTGATTTTTATAAAAACAGTAAATCGGTCATAACTTCTAAAATATAGCCCTGAGAGCTAAAAGGAGGATAATTTGTGATCACCCAAAAATCCAGAATTTTTTAAAAACAGTAAATCGGTCATAACTTCTAAAATATAGCCCTGAGAGCTAAAAGGAGGATAGTTTGTGATCACCCAAAAATCAAGAATTTTATAAAATCATTAACCCCTAGTTCCCAAATTTTTTTTTTCAAAAAAAAATTATTTTTGTATTGGTTTCGCCTCAAAATGAAATGTTTGTTCTGGAAAAATTTGATATTCTTAGAGAATTAGGACTTATAGCGTCAAATACTTACCCCGCCTACAGGCGGTCTTGGGAAACAAAGCCAAAAAAATTTACGATACATAAAATTTTATTTTTTTTGTTTATTAACATAAAAAAGTGGGTAAAATTCATACATTTTTAATTTTCTTAAAAAATAATTCTAAAACTGAACAAAAAAGTACATATTCGGCAAACAAAAAGGGACTATTCCAATAGTTTCAACATAAAATAATATAAGAAATTGATGAAGAAAAGTTCATTTGTGATGAAAATCAAAGAAACAATCTTTTTGCTGGGAAAAACAAAGATTTATTTTGCATTTTCGGCACATAACTTGCGTTTCAGAAGCGCATCCTGGATTTTTACAAGTCTTTTTCACCCCATTTCGTGGCAAAAATTCTGGAAAATGTTCAACTCCATCAAAGCGAATCTCTACAGGAGGTAAAAAAGTCTTTTTACCATGACCTTTGTTTTGAGGAGCTGCGCGTGGACGTCCAGCACCTTTGTTAACGTTTTTTAACGTACAAAGCACTTGTGCAACCTGTGCTCGGAAATTCGGCAGTTGATATTGGTTATCATTGGGGTCCGGATTGTTTATTCTATGAAACAAAATGTAAGAATTCACCATTGCAACATCAATTAAATGTGTAAATATGCGATTGGTGTACTTTTCAGTTTTCCAAGTAATTTTGTATCGACCAATAAGTCCATCTATATGGTCGACGCCGCCCATATGGCTGTTGTATTCATTTATTGCATTAGGACATTCGATATCAACAAACTTTTTTTCCGAGCGTACAAAACGCGAGACAGTTGTTTTTGCAGATGCTTCATTCTGAAATGGTTTGACGCCAACGTATGTTGAAGCGAGTCGGACAGCTTTATTGTCTTTCCAAACCGTTAAGAAATATCAATATTTGCTGCAGAGCCACAGAATTCAGTCGAGTATCCACGTGGATGCTTCTTGAGATCATTATCTGTTGGGAGTTTGCAATTGGGGATTCGGTTTGAGCGAATTGTCCCCAAAGAATAAATTCCACGTGATCGGAGGAACACAAGCAGTGGAAGCGATGTATAAAAGTTGTCGAAAATTATAATATGGTTTTTGAATGCTGGCACAATACGTGACAATCGAACGACTACGTTTGACGACGCTCCAAGATCTGGTGCACCAGGTTGAATGACATTGTCGCCTGCACCACCATATACTTCAAAGTTGTAACAGAAACCGGACGAATCGCACAAGACGAATAGTTTCACTCCCCATTTATGTGGCTTATCTGGCATGTACTGCCGAAGAAAGGACTTCATTTTTGTTGCGCACATTTGTTCGTCTACACACAGATACTGAGGCATTGGCACAGACTGGAACTTTTCATTAAAATGTTTGGTAATCGGACGGATTTTGTACAAAGGATCGAAGTCCGAAGAGATTTTGGCAGGCAATTTGCTATTGTCATTAAAATGTATATTGCTTCGAATTTGGTCAAAACGATTTCTCGACATTGTGTCTTGGATGATTTGAAATGCATAATTGCTCCAATAAGAACGGATACTTTGATAGTTAAATACTGACATAAAAATCAGAATGCCAATAAATTGATGCATTTCCAAGTTGTTTGTAGTAAATGTAGTTGCAATGTTTTTTTGGGCGGCATAAATGTTGGTCTGCTGAACGATGTGAGTTATTATTTCGTCATTTCGAAAATATTTAAATTCTTCCAGATCGGGATCTCAAAATGAGATAGCCGATTTATTTAGCACAAGATTTTTTTGACGCCATAATATCTTTTTGAACGCCTCTGATTTCGGATTTATATCCAGAACTGATCCTACAAATGCACAAGCATCATTTACGTTGTTTTCTGTAGGCTCATTATCAGTGGCATGACTTATATTTTTAGGCTCAATGATAGTAAGCGGACGGCGTTTCGGTATCGGAGAATTATTTGAAGTGTTCGAAGTTGATGGTGATAACATTGAAGCCGTACTGTCATCTAAGCAAATCGCTGACTGAAGTTCTGATTCCGACATACCTACAACCTCGTTTATTCCCATATCGATTTCATTATACTCACAAGGATCTTCATCTAAATCGTCTTCATTTTCTTCTTCATTACCCGTGTCGCCATCAAAATCTATCATATTTAAAACTTTTCTGATGTCATCATCAGTTTGTTTACGATCCATGGCTAAGGAAAGGTCTTTTAACATAAAACGATTCATATATAATAACTCACTTTTGAAACTTACTTTGAAATATTTTTTTTTGACAAGCTATCCCAATACCTATGGTTACCTATGCACACAGCTAAAAAGCTCACAAACACGTTCCTTTTATAATTAAATGACTTTTTGTTAAATAAAGATATGCAGCAACACAACAAGATAATTTTTTTCACCTACGTTTATTAATAATATTTATTTTAATTATTTGATTTTCGCACTCCGCGCAAAATAATTATTTTTGGTGATTTTCACAAACTTCTGCATTCAAATGACATTGACAACTGACTTTCGTACTAGCGCAAGCTGCAAAAGCACCAATATGAAAATTTGGGATTCCCCAAAACAGATGAAACGAAAAAAAAAGCAAAACCTAATTAGAACAATGATTGACCGTGTACTGAACTTAGGCCGCCTAGAGGCGGTCTTGGGAAATAGAGGGTTAAATCGGTCATAACTTTTAAAATATAGCCCTGAGAGCTAAAAGGAGGATAATTTGTGATCATCCAAAAATCCTGATTTTTTAAAAACAGTAAATCGGTCATAACTTCTAAAATATAGCCCTGAGAGCTAAAAGGAGGATAATTTGTGATCACCGAAAAATCCTGATGTTTTTAAAAACAGTAAATCGGCAATAACTTCTAAAATATAGCCCTGAGAGCTAAAAGGAGAATAATTTGTGATCACCCAAAAATCAAGAATTTTTTAAAAACAGTAAATCGGTCATAACTTCTAAAATATAGCCCTGAGAGCTAAAAGGAGGATAATTTGTGATCACCCAAAAATCCAGAATTTTTTAAAAACAGTAACTCGGTCATTACTTCTAAAATATAGCCCTGAGAGCTAAAAGGAGGATAATTTGTGATCACCCAAAAATCCTGATGTTTTTAAAAATAGTAAATCGGCCATAACTTCTAAAATATAGCCCTGAGAGCTAAAAGGAGGATAATTTGTGATCACCCAAAAATCAAGAATTTTATAAAATCATTAAATCGGTCATAACTTTTAAAATATAGCCCTGAGAGCTAAAAGGAGGACAATTTGTGATCGCCCAAAAATCCAGAATTTTTTAAAAACAGTAAATCGGTCATAACTTCTAAAATATAGCCCTGAGAGATAAAAGGAGGATAATTTGTGATCACCCAAAAATCCTGATGTTTTTAAAAACAGTAAATCGGTCATAACTTCAAAAATATAGCCCTGAGAGCTAAAAGGAGGATAATTTGTGATCATCCAAAAATCAAGAATTTTATAAAATCATTAAATCGGTCATAACTTGTAAAATATAGCCCTGAGAGCTAAAAGGAGGATAATTTGTGATCACCCAAAAATCCTGATGTTTTTAAAAACAGTAAATCGGCCATAACTTCTAAAATATAGCCCTGAGAGCTAAAAGGAGGATAATTTGTGATCACCCAAAAATCAAGAATTTTATAAAATCATTAAATCGGTCATAACTTTTAAAATATAGCCCTGAGAGCTAAAAGGAGGACAATTTGTGATCGCCCAAAAATCCTGATGTTTTTAAAAACAGTAAATCGGTCATAACTTCTAAAATATAGCCCTGAGAGATAAAAGGAGGATAATTTGTGATCACCCAAAAATCCTGATGTTTTTAAAAACAGTAAATCGGTCATAACTTCTAAAATATAGCCCTGAGAGCTAAAAGGAGGATAATTTGTGATCACCGAAAAATCCTGATGTTTTTAAAAACAGTAAATCGGCAATAACTTCTAAAATATAGCCCTGAGAGCTAAAAGGAGAATAATTTGTGATCACCCAAAAATCAAGAATTTTTAAAAACAGTAAATCGGTCATAACTTCTAAAATATAGCCCTGAGAGCTAAAAGGAGGATAATTTGTGATCACCCAAAAATCCTGATTTTTTTAAAAACAGTAAATCGGTCATAACTTCTAAAATATAGCCCTGAGAGCTAAAAGGAGGATAATTTGTTATCACCCAAAAATCCTGATGTTTTTAAAAACAGTAAATCGGTCATAACTTCTAAAATATAGCCCTGAGAGCTAAAAGGAGGATAATTTGTGATCAGCCAAAAATCAAGAATTTTATAAAATCATTAAATCGGTCATAACTTTTAAAATATAGCCCTGAGAGCTAAAAGGAGGATAATTTGTGATCACCCAAAAATCCTGAATTATTTAAAAACAGTAAATCGGTCATAACTTCTAAAATATAGCCCTGAGAGCTAAAAGGAGGATAATTTGTGATCACCCAAAAATCCAGATTTTTTTTAAACAGTAAATCGGTCATAACTTCTAAAATATAGCCCTGAGAGCTAAAAGGAGGATAATTTGTGATCACCCAAAAATCCAGAATTTTTTAAAAACAGTAAATCGGTCATAACTTCTAAAATATAGCCCTGAGAGCTAAAAGGAGGATAATTTGTGATCACCCAAAAATCCAGATTTTTTTTAAACAGTAAATCGGTCATAACTTCTAAAATATAGCCCTGAGAGCTAAAAGGAGGATAATTTGTGATCACCCAAAAATCCTGAATTATTTAAAAACAGTAAATCGGTCATAACTTCTAAAATGTAGCCTTAGAGCTAAAAGGAGGATAATTTGTTATCAGCCAAAAATCAAGAATTTTTCATCCAAAAATCCTGATTTTTTTAAAAACAGTAAATCGGTCATAACTTCTAAAATATAGCCCTGAGAGCTAAAAGGAGGATAATTTGTTATCAGCCAAAAATCAAGAATTTTTCATCCAAAAATCCTGTTTTTTTTAAAAACAGTAAATCGGTCATAACTTCTAAAATATAGCCCTGAGAGCTAAAAGGAGGATAATTTGTTATCACCCAAAAATCCTGATGTTTTTAAAAACAGTAAATCGGTCATAACTTCTAAAATATAGCCCTGAGAGCTAAAAGGAGGATAATTTGTGATCACCCAAAAATCCTGATTTTTTTTAAACAGTAAATCGGTCATAACTTCTAAAATATAGCCCTGAGAGCTAAAAGGAGGATAATTTGTGATCACCCAAAAATCCTGAATTTTTTAAAAACAGTAAATCGGTCATAACTTCTAAAATATAGCCCTGAGAGCTAAAAGGAGGATAATTTGTGATCACCCAAAAATCCTGATTTTTTTTAAACAGTAAATCGGTCATAACTTCTAAAATATAGCCCTGAGAGCTAAAAGGAGGATAATTTGTGATCACCCAAAAATCCTGAATTTTTTAAAAACAGTAAATCGGTCATAACTTCTAAAATATAGCCCTGAGAGCTAAAAGGAGGATAATTTGTGATCAGCCAAAAATCAAGAATTTTATAAAATCATTAAATCGGTCATAACTTTTAAAATATAGCCCTGAGAGCTAAAAGGAGGATAATTTGTTATCACCCAAAAATCCTGATGTTTTTAAAAGCAGTAAATCGGTCATAACTTCTAAAATATAGCCCTGAGAGCTAAAAGGAGGATAATATGTGATCACCCAAAAATCCTGATTTTTTTAAAAACAGTAAATCGGTCATAACTTCTAAAATATAGCCCTGAGAGCTAAAAGGAGGATAATTTGTTATCACCCAAAAATCCTGATGTTTTTAAAAACAGTAAATCGGTCATTACTTCTAAAATATAGCCCTGAGAGCTAAAAGGAGGATAATTTGTGATCACCCAAAAATCCTGATTTTTTTAAACAGTAAATCGGTCATAACTTCTAAAATATAGCCCTGAGAGCTAAAAGGAGGATAATTTGTGATCACCCAAAAATCCTGAATTTTTTAAAAACAGTAAATCGGTCATAACTTCTAAAATATAGCCCTGAGAGCTAAAAGGAGGATAATTTGTGATCACCCAAAAATCCTGATTTTTTTTAAACAGTAAATCGGTCATAACTTCTAAAATATAGCCCTGAGAGCTAAAAGGAGGATAATTTGTGATCAGCCAAAAATCCTGAATTTTTTAAAAACAGTAAATCGGTCATAACTTCTAAAATATAGCCCTGAGAGCTAAAATGAGGATAATTTGTGATCAGCCAAAAATCAAGAATTTTATAAAATCATTAAATCGGTCATAACTTTTAAAATATAGCCCTGAGAGCTAAAAGGAGGATAATTTGTTATCACCCAAAAATCCTGATGTTTTTAAAAGCAGTAAATCGGTCATAACTTCTAAAATATAGCCCTGAGAGCTAAAAGGAGGATAATTTGTGATCACCCAAAAATCCTGATTTTTTTAAAAACAGTAAATCGGTCATAACTTCTAAAATATAGCCCTGAGAGCTAAAAGGAGGATAATTTGTTATCACCCAAAAATCCTGATGTTTTTAAAAACAGTAAATCGGTCATTACTTCTAAAATATAGCCCTGAGAGCTAAAAGGAGGATAATTTGTGATCACCCAAAAATCCTGATTTTTTTTTAAACAGTAAATCGGTCATAACTTCTAAAATATAGCCCTGAGAGCTAAAAGGAGGATAATTTGTGATCACCCAAAAATCCTGAATTTTTTAAAAACAGTAAATCGGTCATAACTTCTAAAATATAGCCCTGAGAGCTAAAAGGAGGATAATTTGTGATCAGCCAAAAATCAAGAATTTTATAAAATCATTAAATCGGTCATAACTTTTAAAATATAGCCCTGAGAGCTAAAAGGAGGATAATTTGTGATCACCCAAAAATCCTGAATTTTTTAAAAACAGTAAATCGGTCATAACTTCTAAAATATAGCCCTGAGAGCTAAAAGGAGGATAATTTGTGATCACCCAAAAATCCAGATTTAACAGATTTAAACAGTAAATCGGTCATAACTTCTAAAATATAGCCCTGAGAGCTAAAAGGAGGATAATTTGTGATCACCCAAAAATCCTGAATTATTTAAAAACAGTAAATCGGTCATAACTTCTAAAATATAGCCCTGAGAGCTAAAAGGAGGATAATTTGTGATCACCCAAAAATCCAGATTTTTTTTAAACAGTAAATCGGTCATAACTTCTAAAATATAGCCCTGAGAGCTAAAAGGAGGATAATTTGTGATCACCCAAAAATCCTGAATTTTTTAAAAACAGTAAATCGGTCATAACTTCTCAAATATAGCCCTGAGAGCTAAAAGGAGGATAATTTGTGATCACCCAAAAATCCAGATTTTTTTTAAACAGTAAATCGGTCATAACTTCTAAAATATAGCTCTGAGAGCTAAAAGGAGGATAATTTGTGATCACCCAAAAATCCTGAATTTTTTAAAAACAGTAAATCGGTCATAACTTCTAAAATATAGCCCTGAGAGCTAAAAGGAGGATAATTTGTGATCACCCAAAAATCCTGAATTTTTTAAAAACAGTAAATCGGTCATAACTTCTAAAATATAGCCCTGAGAGCTAAAAGGAGGATAATTTGTGATCACCCAAAAATCCAGATTTTTTTTAAACAGTAAATCGGTCATAACTTCTAAAATATAGCCCTGAGAGCTAAAAGGAGGATAATTTGTGATCACCCAAAAATCCTGAATTATTTAAAAACAGTAAATCGGTCATAACTTCTAAAATATAGCCCTGAGTGCTAAAAGGAGGATAATTTGTGATCACCCAAAAATCCAGATTTTTTTAAACAGTAAATCGGTCATAACTTCTAAAATATAGCCTTAGAGCTAAAAGGAGGATAATTTGTTATCAGCCAAAAATCAAGAATTTTTCATCCAAAAATCCTGATTTTTTTAAAAACAGTAAATCGGTCATAACTTCTAAAATATAGCCCTGAGAGCTAAAAGGAGGATAATTTGTTATCAGCCAAAAATCCAGATTTTTTTTAAACAGTAAATCGGTCATAACTTCTAAAATATAGCCCTGAGAGCTAAAAGGAGGATAATTTGTGATCACCCAAAAATCCTGAATTTTTTAAAAACAGTAAATCGGTCATAACTTCTCAAATATAGCCCTGAGAGCTAAAAGGAGGATAATTTGTGATCACCCAAAAATCCAGATTTTTTTTAAACAGTAAATCGGTCATAACTTCTAAAATATAGCTCTGAGAGCTAAAAGGAGGATAATTTGTGATCACCCAAAAATCCTGAATTTTTTAAAAACAGTAAATCGGTCATAACTTCTAAAATATAGCCCTGAGAGCTAAAAGGAGGATAATTTGTGATCACCCAAAAATCCTGAATTTTTTAAAAACAGTAAATCGGTCATAACTTCTAAAATATAGCCCTGAGAGCTAAAAGGAGGATAATTTGTGATCACCCAAAAATCCAGATTTTTTTTAAACAGTAAATCGGTCATAACTTCTAAAATATAGCCCTGAGAGCTAAAAGGAGGATAATTTGTGATCACCCAAAAATCCTGAATTATTTAAAAACAGTAAATCGGTCATAACTTCTAAAATATAGCCCTGAGTGCTAAAAGGAGGATAATTTGTGATCACCCAAAAATCCAGATTTTTTTAAACAGTAAATCGGTCATAACTTCTAAAATATAGCCTTAGAGCTAAAAGGAGGATAATTTGTTATCAGCCAGAAATCAAGAAT
>CANDYM010000316.1:0-23382 GCA_947397865.1 Polietes domitor
GTTTTTGGATTTGCAAAAATCGCGATTTTAACAAAATTAGAGCATTTTTTTGAAAAATCGCCAAAATTTTGATTAGCGATTTTCTCGAAAACGGTTTGAGATAGAACTTAGCTTGAAACGGCACAATTGTCTACGCGGCTAGCACAATCCAGCACAACTTTTGTTTTTGCGAAAAAACAAAATGGCAATTCTAGAATTTTTGGCGTTTTTGGGACTTTTACAAAAAGTTGGCGCTTTTTGGAATATGATAGCAAAATTGTGCTAGGCGAGCACAATCCAGCACAACTTTTGGATTTTTGAAATTCGCGTTTTTTGCAAAGTTATATGGAAAATGGCTAAAAAAGTTAAAATGGCGATTATTTTTATGAACCATTGAAATGAGCACTTTTTGATGTATTACGAAAAAATTGTGCTAGGCGAGCACAATTCAGCACAGTTTTTGGATTTGCAAAAATCGCGATTTTAACAAAATTAGAGCATTTTTTTGAAAAATCGCCAAAATTTTGATTAGCGATTTTCTCGAAAACGGTTTGAGATAGAACTTAGCTTGAAACGGCACAATAACACCCTCCACTAGAAGAACCTAGCACAACTTTTGCTGCCCAAAAAACCTACAATGAAAATTTCAGCGATTTTTGTTGCGAAAAGTTTTTTCGCTGTATCTCTGTCAATTTTCATTTTTTCGAAAAACTTTTTGCGGCACAATTGGGCACAAATCTAGCACAATTCAGCACAACTTTTTTTTTGCGAAAAAACAAAATGGCAATTCTAGGATTTTTTCGAAAATAGCGATTTTTTCGAAAACGGATTGAGATAGAACTTTTTTAAAAACGGCACAATTATGTACTCCGCTAGCACAATCCAGCACAACTTTTGTTTTTGCAAAAAAACAAAATGGCAATCCCAGCGATTTTTTTTGGAAAAAAAGTTTTTTCGCAATATCTCGGTCAATTTTCAATTTTTCGAAAAACTTTTTACGGCACAATTGGGCACAAACCTAGCACAATTCAGCACAACTTTTGTTTTTTCGAAATTCGAAAATGGCATTTTCAGCATCTGGGACATGAGTTATTTGCTAGAAATATCATTAATCGGTGAGTATGCCTGAATGGTAACGGGCTAATATGCGACTTGCTTTGCATCAAAGTACAGTGTTCCCAAACGAACATAGCAGTACTTTTCTGAAAATTACTGAAAACTCCATAAAAAAGACAGTGTCAAATGGACTCAACCTGATCAAAATATAGGAAATGTCGTCCGAAGCCAGTATGCTTATCGATAATAATTATTGAGATTACATATTCGTGACGCCATAAGCTCCCATGACAACACAAATTATTTCCCTAAAGTACATGTTGGCTTCTAAAATCAACAAACTAAAATATAATTTATTCGAATTAATATTTTTTCAATATTCCCAACTTCAACAAGTTGTTGGCAAATTCAACCTCAACATAACATTGCGCCAACATGTTGCTAGCAGACGTGCTTTGCAGAAATGTTGAGAATAACACAAAAGCCCCCCTTTTTCACCAACAAGAGCACGATGATGGTGCTACCAAGAGAACAAACAATAGTAGCAGAGAGAGAGGGAGAGAGCAAACCAAACAATACTGTGATGGAGAGCACGATATTGTATCTAGATAAAATTGTTTCGTTAATGTTTACTTGTTCTCGCATAAAAAATGCCGGTAATTGTAGAATGTTTTTATTTATTTCTTGCACTTCTTTATTTCCCTTCCCCCTCCTCATCCAGCAGTAACGACAGTGTCAAGAGAGTTCTGCAAACATTCTCACATTTGCAGTAAATATATATATACGTAAATAATGACAGAGGGAAACTGAATCAAAGTTGCAAAATAATCGAAATTTTTGGTTTCGGTTTCATCTGCTCTGGAGGAGGAGGGGGGTGCAAACATACCAAAAAGTAATACAAAATCAAACACTGTAAACTGTAACACGATACAGACAGTATACACAAAGTTTGAATAGTGTTAAATACTTATGTATGTACAGTGGTGGTCACGAATTTAGCACAGTCACCACATGTAACTTTATAAAGCAAATATTTCAACTTCAACTTTAGGTTTTTTTGAGCGGTATTTTTTCTAAAATATTACGTAGGATAAGATGACCATTTAACGTTGTTTTTGTTCGGTTCTTATGCTGCATTTTAGTTTTATGCAATTTAAAGTACAAATAATACGAAAAGTGATTGGACAGTAATTTAGCACAAATTTAAAAAACTTTAATCAAATCGGAAAAAACTGAACTAACCAATACATTTTATTATAAACTTAATATTTGGTTGGATAATCGCTATTTTGAGTAATAGCTGTACATCTTCTGGACATACTCTCCACTAGAGGCATAAAAGACTCCATTGGAGTAGCATATCAGGAATTTTGTGTTTAATTCAAGAAATCGGGAAAAATTTTGGGTTTTATTGCTATAATATGTTGTTAAAGTCCATTCTATAGATTCTCAATAGGATTGAGATCCGGTGACTGTGCTGCACCATTTTTAAAAATCTATTTTGTTCAGCCTCAAACAGCTCTTCACTGGCGTTAAGTGTGTTTTGGTCGGTTGTCGTGTATAAAACGCCACTTAATTGGCATGTCTTTGTCTGAATATGTTATCATAGTATCACCAAATAGATTTTTGTAAATATTCTGATACATTAGTGCATCGATTTTGTGTATCGGACAAACGCCGTGTCCAGAAAACGTAGTATACATCATTAGATTTTCGCCAACAAACTTTAACGTCTCAGATTTGTACTTTGGGTTGTGCTGCATGTTTGGAGGGCACACTTCGTATTGTTTCCTATTAGATCCGCACCGATAAATGTTCGATTCGCCAATCCAGGCGATATTTTCCCAAAAAGCTTGGATTTTTCTAAATGATCCTGAGCAGATTAAATTTCACACTGTAAGCCATATTTTGATACGTCTGGCTTATGTTGAACAATGCAGCCAAGTAAATTTTTTCCATTGGTTCTTCTTCTTATGGTTCATGAGGAAATGCTAATGTCAATTTTTGCCGAAATATCTCTCTGAATCATAGTTGAGCTCTTAAGTGGATCTGCTACGCAGGTTCTATAAATTAAAAAATCCGATTTATTGTTTGTTTTTCCCGGCGTAGGACATTGTGCGACGTTTTCGAAGCTCCCATAAGTGCCAATATGGCTTAGTATATTGCACACAATCTGTCTGGATCAATTTATAATGTTTGTAATATCCCCAGCGGTACTTCCACTGTCGTTCAATTGCATAATAACCTGACGCTGCGCCTCAATGCAATATTTTCCTTTAGCAATATCTAATTATAATTTTTGTTAAATAATAACTTCAATTTGAGTAAAAATTACCCAAACATACCAATTAATTAATTTAAACGCAAAAATAAATAGAAAATAACAACTTTTATCAAATGTGCTAAATTTGTGTCCAGCCCAGATTACGAATTACTTGCAAAAACATGAGAGTACGAAGAAAATTCACAAAAGAATTCGAAAAAAATTATTGGGCTTACAGATCACACCATAAGCAACACTAAAAAACAAATATTTTGCGCAGAGTTCATTATCCGAACAATTTTTTTGCTATTATAAACAACACATGTGAAGTGTGCTAAACTCGTGACCACCACTGTACATTAGGCTAGGCCATGAAACTCAAAAAAATTGCCGCGATTACCCAACAGAAATGAAAATTGGATTGTTGAGTGATGATCTGCAAAATATGTCGATGGGTCAAACTATCTGTGAACTAAATACTCCTAAAATACCCTCCTCTAGGGTACTATGTCTTTGTGCATTTGTATGTAACACCCAAAAAGAAACGAGATAGACCCGTCGTTCATTAAACAGAATGGCTTTATGTCCGTCCGTCTGCCTCTCCATCCATCTATCAGTCAAAGTGCAGGTCGCAATTATTTTCCGATCCTAACAAAAATTGGCACACGTCAGTTTTGCGCGCCAAGGATGAACGCTATTTAATTTTAGGCAAATAAGATTTAGATATAGCCCCCGTACAGATATCGCTCCCGATGTGATTTTCTCCGCTCTAGAAACCACATCTTTTACTTGATTTTCTTCAAATTTGATTTTTTTTGTGGTTTTTCCGGTTGACAGCTAAAAGCTCAAAAACTGGGAAATAAGTTGTAAGATGTGTTATCAAAAAATCCATAGGAGGAATCAAAACCTTTCGAATGATTCCTAAATGATGAATATAGGGCTAAAAATGAGGTCACTGACTCCATGTTTGTAAAATAATTTAATACAGGAGATGGATTTTCAGAGCCAAAATGTTCAAATTCTTTTTACAAAAATGTCAATTTTCATCCTCATTAAACAATACAACAATATATAGTCGGGCTAATCACGGATAACCGAAAATCACGGTTAAAAGAGGTAAAATTTTACATGTATAAATTTTATTATTTTTATTTATTTTTGACAAAAACATGTAAATCTGCTTCTATAAATAACTTATCATATCTCTAGGAATACATACATTTATTTAAAAAAATCTTTTATGGAAGTCTGTCTTATGCTTTCAGCTTTTGATTGTTCTTCCAACAAATGAGTTTGTATGCGATATATTTGCATTTTATCTGGTTCTGAAATACCTGGACAATTAAAGTTTTCTAAAAAACCTAACAAAATACTACTAGCCGCTATTGCCTGAGCCAATGTAGGCGTTTCGTCCGCATTTCCTCCATCTGATTCCTCGGAATTTGAATCAAGCTCATCTTCTTGGCTTTGGGTAACCATGTCTACGACTTCGTCTTCAGATATAATAGCAAACGGAGCGACATCAGAGTCGCACACCATCCACTTTTCGACAGCATCAATCGTACATCCAGACGGTATGGTTATATCTGTTTGTATCTCAACAAGGCTATTTGGAGCATCTTCATTATGAGATAGTGAGTTATTCCAAACTCTTTTTAAAACTTGTGGAGTTACAGAGTGCCCACAAAGCTGTCCTAATATTCAAAGATTTAACGAACTCACGTCTGTCATTAGCACCAACAAGTTTTTGAACGATCAGTTTACGGTTTACATTTGAAGCTCCGAATATAGACTGAATCAAGGACGTGCAATTTGTTGGGAGATATTTTACTGTAACGTTTTCAGATATCATAGCATTTACATCTGGGTGTGCTGGACAGTTGTCTAATAGTAAAAGTATTTTACAGTTATTTTTGAGACCGATGCGCCGTTGATGTTCCTTTGCTTCTGGTACAAAATTTTGATTAAACCACTCCAGAAATAGCTGTTGTGTTACCCAAGCTTTCTTATTAGATTTATAAAGCACAGGAAGGTGTTCAACGTTTTTTAAAGCTCTTGGATGGGCACTTTTTCCTATTATCATCAATTTATACTTGTGAGTTCCTGCAGCATTTGAACAAACTAGCACTGTGATTCTCTCCTTGGATTCCTTGTACCCCCCTTCAATGGAATATTCATTACCACTAGCCAAAGAACTCTGAGGCAAACACCTCCGAAATAGACTGGTTTCGTCTGCATTGTAGATCTGTTCAGTTGTAAGTTGTTCGTTTTTAATGATTTCATCCAAGTCGTCCACAAACATCGTAGCAGACTCCTTTTCTCTCGTAGATTTCAGTCGACGGATTCCATGACGTTTTTTGAATTTATCCAACCAACCAAATGAATAAGTGCACTCTGAATTCATGTTTAACATTTTTGCCTTTTCGACAATCATTTCGCCTGAAGTTCAGAAGCAAATTTCAGTTTAAGTTCATACAATATCTCGATTTCAGTTAACTTATCTGAAATTGGAGTTCCCTTAAATCTTTCTTGCCGAAACCATTCATATGTTGCGAAATCAACTTTTGGATTTTCGGATGTTTTTAGTGTATATCTGTGTTTAAGGCCAAGCATTGAATCAGTATCGGAGCAAAATTTTAAAATCCGATCTTTGTTTTTTATTAAATCGGATACAGTTTGAAAGCCAACTCCATATTTGTCAGACAACATTTTAAAAGGTAGTTTACGTTTTGAGTATTCATTAATCAGCTCCATTTTTTCATTAATTGAAAGAACCTTTCTTGCTCTTTTCGCGGATTTAGTTTTTGACGGTGGCATGATGTAAGGAAAACACGTCTTGACAGATCAAATTTCACACTGATGAATGAATATGAAATTTGATATGAAAATTACACTTTCATGAAAAAGGGGAATCACCGAATTTTAATATGAAAGATGTGTGTGTATTATACGAAAAAAACAAACAAGCAGTCACATGGACATGTGCATCACGGATAATAGAGGTAAATCACGGTTAATAGAGGTAAAAAATCAACCACTCAGCTTCACGGTTAATAGATAATCACGGTTAATAGAGTCACGGTTAATCGAAGTTCAACTGTATGTCGAAGTGATGAATATCGGACGAAACAAAACATTTCAGTATCAATATCAATCAATCACTTTTTTACAAAAATAAGCGCTGCAGCGTTAATTTTCTTTCGATGATTGATGCTACTTAGTTTTTACAAAATACTTTCACAGAATACGAAAAAGTTTTCAATAGTCATTATGAAAAATCATAAAAAATTACCCTAAACAACCAATAACACTATGCGAACTGAAAATATATGTCAAATGGAGTTAATTGGGCTGGCCCCTTAAAAGAGGTACAAAGTTGTAAATGATACAATTTTTCAAGAAATATTTTAAATACTTGTTGGCAATCTGTGATACCGATACAAGTGTCAAATTAAAGAGGAGAATATATCCTAAAAATATTTCAAATTTCATGTTTTTATCTTTATTAGTTTACCAATAACACCTACACCACCCACTCTCTATAACTTCCGGGGGGTCAGTAAATTTGCTGCTCTTACTCCTACCCATATTACTCGCCGCGAGTTCCTTGCGGACCTCATCCGCTGGCCGACAGCTCTCGTATCGTATCTCTCGTAGAGCTCATATACTCCTCACCATGATTGCGGTATATCCACTTCTTCAGGTGAACTTTCCCATCTCTTTTTTTAAATTTCTCATAGACTCCTATCTGATTTTCGGTCCATATTCGAAGGTATGTGATTTCATATACATATTTCTTCATATATCCTGTTACACCAAAGGCAGCAAATCAAAATTTAATAATTATTCTTTTTTTCATAGAGTGCTCATAACAACCCACTGTTAATATCGCCTATTGTTTTGTCTCCTCCTTCGAAATAAACACGTCAGAATATATTCTTTGGATTCAACTATAGAGTTATGTCCATTTTCACCAACTACGATTAGACATTGTCGTGTCCCTGTGGAGGGAACGCTGTCGTATGGAGGGAGATGATGTGCTGATGGTCGCTGGCTGTTGGCGTTTGCTCCGGCTGTGGCTCAGCGATTCGGGGCGCGATTCTTGCCAGCAACATCACCTCGGACAGTTGACAAAAAACCTATACTTCAACCGCCTTTTGGAGGGACTATAAACGAAATAAAAACTGCAGAAGGATTTTCGCCGGTGTCCAGGCACTACCCTTCCCAACCATAGTAACCGCGGCCTTGTCTCTTGGTTACCCCGAATTCCCATCACCTGTCTTTTCCTGCTGCGGCAGATCACTTACCCATTATCGTTACTCAACCTTCCATTTCAAATGAATACCGTTATACATAACAATACATTCTACTTTTTTTTAGAGGAATTAAAAACAAAATCAATGTGAACACATCCTTTTACAAATCGGTTAAAAATGCAAGATAAGTATTCAAGAAAAAACAATGCAATATTTCAAAATTCAATCGAAAAAACTTAACTTTCCAATTTAACAAAAACTAATTTAAAAATTAACCAAAAAATTAATTTTGAATTCAATCAAAAAATTACCGGAAATCTTACTAAACAAATTAAATGAACAAATTAATTAAAAATTATAAATAAAATTATATAACTAATTCTATTTATCTTTATCAGGCTTCAGCTATAGCAAGGTGTGCGGATCTTCGTTATCTCTCTTCGGGGTTTCCTAGATGTCTGTCTTAGTCCTGCTGCAACCACCAGCCATTTCATCTTTCCCCGTCCATCATCCAACCTTTGTTTTTTAATTTCCAGGCCACCCACAGTTGCAAAACGACAACTGCACTAACACTAGAGATGCATTTTCTACCGATCGCCCCTACATTCGCGATACCTGACTCCTAGGTGGCGCTGGCCTAAAATCACACTTAGTGTGCACACGACAACATAACCAACAGTAAATATTCTAGCTGTTGTTTAGCTCTAACCAATTGAGGGCTATCGTTTATCATTATACGAAGATACTTTATAGCATTCGATGAGAGTATTTCCTTACTGTAACTAGACTGTGGAATAACAGGGATATGC
Organism: Polietes domitor; assembly: GCA_947397865.1. Taxonomy (NCBI): domain Eukaryota; kingdom Metazoa; phylum Arthropoda; class Insecta; order Diptera; family Muscidae; genus Polietes; species Polietes domitor. The sequence continues at coordinate 8,364 of CANDYM010000316.1, forward strand.
ATTCATATTCCTCTACGGCGGATAGCAGCCTATTATATATAATCTTCTCCAGACACTTACCTATTGTATAAAGGAGGGATATAGATCTATACGACCTCTGTGTGTGACGGTGCCATGCCGGCTGGGAAATCGTCTTAGTAGAGTTCCCTTCAGAGTATATTGTTTACCATTTTTTGTATCAAATCTGGGATGTTTATATTATATTTCTAATGCATGACATTACGTTGGATTTGTTTGGTTTATGACATTTTTAGGGGTTTCCTTGTCTAATTTTTCCTTTTTGGATAGGAAGTCCAGAGTCCGGGCTTCCTCTACTCCTCTAGAATTTTTGCCTAGATTGCTAGCACTTTTGTCGGAATGTTGTTACGTTATCGCTCCACCAGTAGTATGGAAGCATTGCATGCGGTCTTCCTAGACATTTTAAGCCATATTCGTTACAGAATACTTCCATGAATGTTTTTGTAGGTCTATGCAGTGGTTAGAGCATTCTTCTTTGCAGGTTGCTAGGTCAAGCTTGTCCTTCGCCCAGCTTTGAAATGAAGCCTTATCTCTGGTAAACCTTGCAGACATTTCGTGCCAGTGCATGTACACATCTGCTGCTCATAAGCCCCAGTCACTTCCGTAGCTGGAGAGTGTCTCTACACCAACTAGTTCCGGTTTCCATCTGCTGTTCACAATCATCAGTGCCTTCTATCTGAGATGTAGGTCGTTCTTACATATACAAGCTAGTTCCGATGGAACTTTTAGGGTCGATCCATGTCATCTTTAAAGTTCCCCGGGGTGTCCATATGCCCTGATACCCAAATAAGCTAGTTATCGAAGAGATATGCCTCAGTTTTGGCCTTACTTGTATTTAAGTTAATCAAGTAATGGATATGGCGGCATCATGATTATTCGAATAGATGTTGACGCCAATGTTCGTCACAGCAGTGTGGCGTACACTCCATATCTTCGGCTTTGTGAATTAGGTATGGATTCGTCTACGAGAAAGGTTAATATCCACATCCTTAAAGTGTAGACCGTATCCTACCGTCAAGTCCGGATTTATATATCGATTTGTACCAGCAATTTCACCGTCCATCTATCCTTAACCGGTGTGAGCATGCTATAATTATTAACAGAGTCGGTATGCCAATGTGCAGCCTACCTTATGTTACATCGATGATCGTCGACGGAATGCTTTCTGCCCTTACCCCAAATTCATGCTGACAATTTCAATATGGGTGCCAGGATACAGCAACATACCGGCTAACAAATTAACAGTCGAGTGTGCGAATTCCGTTCGTGGACGTTCAGCTGAAGACAGGTCGAGGCGGGAATCTGTACAGAATTGCAGGGTAGTTTGATAGTTTGGCGGCTTTCATGCAGCAAGATCACATACAGAATTCTTACAGGTACCATCACTGGACGCCTTCTATTTGAGGACATCTGTACTCTTCGAAAACTTTAACAACTTAGCAGATGCTCCTCTAAAATCCCTCAAATCAAATCAAATCCCATCACATAATTTTATTTATTATACCCTCCAGTATACTAGTAAGGTATACTAACTTTGTCATTCCGTTTGTAACACCTTGAAATATCGATCTGAGACCCTATAAAGTACATATATTTTCGATCGTCATAAAATTCTAAGACGATCTAGCCATGTCCGTCCGTCCGTCTATCCGTCTGTCCGTCTGTTGAAAGCACAGTAGCATCTAAACGAAAGGATCTAGAACGTTCAAGTTTTCCATAAATGCGTCTTATAGTCGTAGATCGGTTGGGATTGAAAGGGGGCGAAATCGGCACAAAGGGAAAATTTTTTCCCTCACAAGGACTAAAAATAGCCATAATGATCCCTAATATTTTAGCGTATTTATGTTTTTTGAATATTTCTGATATTTGCTTGATATTGGGTATGCGCATTCCCCTTATAGCAAAAAAGTGCACCATAAAGTGATTCTTATTTTCTAGGGGGTGAAATGGGACAAAAAAGGGATAAAACTAGTACATATTAAACGACAACAGCTAGAAACACGAAATTCGGTGTGTACATTCCTCTGACCTACACAGTCCGGAAAATAAACTGATTTTTCGAAATTCGCACTTTTTGGGGTCAAAATAGAAAAAGGGGATAAAAATAGTACCAACCAAATGACCGTAGCTAGAGTCATGAAATTTGGAATATACATTCCTCTGACTACGTAGACACGAAAAATAAAATGTTGTTTCCAAATTCGTACTTACATTCCTCTGACCTACACAGTCCGGAAAATAAACTGATTTTTCGAAATTCGCACTTTTTGGGGTCAAAATAGAAAAAGGGGATAAAAATAGTACCAACCAAATGACCGTAGCTAGAGTCATGAAATTTGGAATATACATTCCTCTGACTACGTAGACACGAAAAATAAAATGTTGTTTCCAAATTCGTACTTTCAAGGGATACCATGGGTACGGAGGGAAAAAAATGGTACCAACCAAACGGCTACACCTGGAATAATGAAATTCGGTGTATACATTCCTCTGATTGCATAGACACGTAAAATAAACTGATTTTTCGAAATCCGTACTTGTTGGGGTTAAAATGGAAAAAGGGGATAAAAATAGTAACAATTAAATGAACGCAGCTAGAGTCATGAATTTCGGAGTATAGATTTCTCTGACTGCGTAGACACGGAAAATAGACGAATTTTTCGAAATTCGTACTTTCAAGGGATACAATGGTACAGAGGGATAAAAATAGTACCAACTAAACGACTACAGCTAGAATGATGAAATTCTAATTGCGTAGAAACGTCAAGGGGGTAAAAATGGTACCAACCAAATGGGCGCAGCTGGAATCATGGAATTCGGTGTATACATTCCTCTGACTGCATAGACACGCAAAATAAAAAGTTTTTTTTCAAATTCGTACCTTTTCTTTTACGGCAAAAATTGGTTGAATCATGAAGATAGGTTATTTTGCACTATGTACGTCTGATAATGGATTTTCAAAGTTTGTACTTTTGGAATTAAAATAGAATGGAAATACAACCAACTGTAGCACCCACTATCTACCAATATTGATGGTATTTAAGCTTTTTGAAAATATAAATATAAGAATATTTATTTTTTGATTTGAAATAAATAATGGTTTGAAATAATTAATATATTACATTTATTTATAAAATTATTCTTTCAATATTTGTATTTGTTTTGGTTTGGCTATATTAAAAAATTTATATTTTCCGGCCGAACTTAACGCCATTTTTACTTGTTTTTTTTTTTGTAAATTTTCCCTACAATGTCCCAAAAGAGTGTACAACCTCTTTTAAATGACTTTGATGTGACATATACATTTCATTTGACCAATGATGATCCAAAGCAAAGTTAATCATATGGACCCAAGCTGAGATATGTTTGCGTTCAACGTGTCATATATTCTAGCATAAAGGAAGTTTGCCACATAGTGTGGCATCACTATCTCTGATGGCTGACAATAATCGTAGAGGGTCTGATGCGACAAGGGTCGACAATGTTTGGCATTACTTTAATCCAGAATCAAGCGGTCTTTAAACAGCCACGTGACTATGCGGGCAACTAGACGTATACATTTTTGATTTTAATGTTGATATGAGTGACACACAATTAAACAGATACTTTCGTATGGCGTTCGGAGTGGCCAAGAAGTGAAGATGAAATGGCTGCCACACAGATATCATCACAACACGTTCGTACTACAACATCATTACATCATGGAATGGGCGTTACACGAACACGAACATATCCCGAAACAAGACAACTCCATCTCCGTCACCATCGTCAACAGCAGCAGCAATGGCAACAGCATCACTATTTATCATACACTTCATCAGGGTCAGAATGTGTGTAGCCATGCCATGCAGTTGCACTTCAAATGCTGCTTACATAGTTTAACATCCAATTGTTGATTCCTCCACATCCCCTGTCGTTGCTGTTCGTTGGAAGTGGTCTCTGTTGTTCTAATGTGGAAAAGGAAGAAATATGTCAATGGACTGGGTGGGGAGGGGGAAAAAATAACAAAACAGAACTGAGGCAGAAAACTGAAACACGTCAAATCCATTAAATGTTCGTGATGCAACATCGTCGTTCAGTAAACGTGTCAAAATGTTGACTGAATGTTTTGTTGCTATTCTCTGCTGTTGTTTTTGTTCTTGTTGTTGCAAGTAAACAATGTTAACTTTTGTAGCCTAAAAGTCTATAAAAGTCCTGATGGGTGATTTCCGGCCAAACTACACCAAATGTGGAGTCCTGTAGTGTCAACAAAGCAAAGGAAAGGCTCAAGTCGGACACGGTCAGGTGTACAACAAACTGGGTTTCAGTTGGTAGCAAATGTAGGAGGTCAGTTAGGGAAATGAAAATTGCATTGCATCTCGATTGCACCGTCCAACAGTCCATATTACACTTGAATCGCATGATATACGTCTGAAGCTATAGGCAAAATTGAGTTAATTGGCGTTTTCATTCCCTCGTCTAGTTGTCCCTTGAAAGGACTACAAAGTTTAAAAGGATTAAATTTTTATTTTTGCTGTTGTCGAGTCCTGAAACTGTGGCAAACTGCTTCATAAAATCAATAGAAAAAAAAATAATTTTATGGATAAAAATATTTTACTAGAACTGGATGAAGAACTTTAGTGGACGCATTCCCCTAGCACACGTTACTTGCCATTAATTTGTTTATTTCGTAAATTTAATGTTAATTATTCAATGTACATAGTTTCTTCAATTGTATTGCTAGCTTCTTTGGTGTAGCAGAAAAAGTGGGTATTAGGGTGAACCTCCAACGTTCAAATCAAATTTTGAAATGATTGTCAAATTATGTATAATTTGCATAGATATTTTGTGCGTGTACCACAATTAGTTTTAGAGATACTTGAGTTACAGGAAAAAGTCATATTTTTGGACGAGATTGGATTCGTACTTTAAACGTTTCCATCTCATTATTAGCCGGATTTCCAAATTATTTATACATTGGAAAGATGTATCTATCTAATTGAAAAGCACTGTTAAATTGGTCATATTTCGTGGAATTGGAATGAAATTCTGTTTTTTTTCAAAAATACATACAAAAGCATTCGAAAGAATGCAATTTATCTGTCAAAAATCCCACCGCTTGACATGGAATTGTCATATACGTATCTCCGTCTGCCCGACCGCCCGCTAGGATCTTAACGAAATGAGCTGGGACGTCCACATTTTTCAAGAATACGTCTAATAGTTGTACATCTGTTGGGATTGAAAATAGAGGAAATCGGTGCAGAAGGAAATAAGGACAGGAAATATTCCCAATAAGTCTTACTATTTAAATATTTAAGCACATTCCTACACCCTCCACCTTAGAGAGTGAGGTGGATGGTAAATAAATTTCAGTGCGTCCGAACTGAACGTCTTTTTACTTGGTGAAGATTGTGCTTTGGAATCATGTTATGGCTGCGCACCATAAATTAATCCATACAATAGTGAAATGACAATAGCAAGTAAGACGAAATTCGGTGAACTTTTCGATATTTGTACTTTAAGGGGGAATGTGAATAAAGGGACAAAATTGGCACCTACGAAATGCCTGCAGGTAGAATCACAAAAATTCGGAGTGTACATTGCACAGACGAGCAAAATATAGAAAATTTCGGAAGTAATTGTGGTAAAAAATCGTACATTAAAATTTAAGTCCAATTAATTTTATATTTCCTTATATTTTAATTCACTTTGCCTTTGGCAGTCTTTGATTTTGGGTATATATAAAGAGTGATTTTTTTGAGGTTAGGATTTTCATGCATTAGTATTTGACAGATCACGTGGGATTTCAGACATGGTGTCAAAGAGAAAGATGCTCAGTATGCTTTGACATTTCATCATGAATAGACTTACTAACGAGCAACGCTTGCAAATCATTGAATTTTATTATCAAAATGCGTGCTCTGTTAAGAAAGTTCAGAAAGAAAGAAATTGTGTTCAGCGACGAAGCTCATTTTTGGCTCAATGGGTACGTAAATAGGCAGAATTGTCGATTTTGGAGTGAATATCAGCCAGAAGCATTGCAAGAGCTACCAATGCATCCAGAAAAAGTCACAGTTTGGTGCGGTTTATGGGCTGGTGGCATCATTGGACCGTACTTCTTCAAAGATGATGCGAATCGTAACGTAACTGTGAATGGTGAGCGCTACCGTGAGATGATATCCAACTTTTTTTTGCCCAAAATGGAAGAACTGAACTTGGTTGACATGTGGTTTCAACAAGATGGCGCTACATGCCACACAGCTCGCGATTCTATGGCCATTTTGAGGGAAAACTTCGGAGAACAATTCATCTCAAGAAATGGACCGGTAAGTTGGCCACCAAGATCATGCGATTTGACGCCTTTAGACTATTTTTTGTGGGGCTACGTCAAGTCTAAAGTCTACAGAAATAAGCCAGCAACTATTCCAGCTTTGGAAGACAACATTTCCGAAGAAATTCGGGCTATTCCGGCCGAAATGCTCGAAAAAGTTGCCCAAAATTGGACTTTCCGAATGGACCACCTAAGACGCAGCCGCGGTCAACATTTAAATGAAATTATCTTCAAAAAGTAAATGTCATGGACCAATCTAACGTTTCAAATAAAGAACCGATGAGATTTTGCAAATTTTATGCGTTTTTTTTTTAAAAAAAGTTATCAAGCTCTTAAAAAATCACCCTTTATTATGCAATTAAGGTATATATATTAAGCTTGGTCTCGAGCTTAAATTTTCAAAATTTAATTATTAAATTAAAAACATATCAGAAGTTTTTTACATTTTAGAAAGAGGACTTCATGTAAATAAGCGCAAAATAATTCAGAAATGGATAACTATACTAAATCGCTCAGCCGGTTCACTAGAAAATGTCTAATTTTCATAGAAAATAATTCAGTTAGACAATTTCATTCTCGAAACCCAAATTACGGAATACGAAAGTAATAAATGAATTTTAACCATTGAGACAGCCCCGAAAAATAGAATTTTTCTGATCCAGGATCAAAATTAAGGATTGAGTTAAAAACAAGTAAAAACGGCGTTAAGTTCGACCGGCCGAACTTTATATACCCTCCACCATGGATTGCATTCCACAGAGGTTGTCGGTTTTCGTAGAAGTGGAGTAATATTACAGGAAAATATAATTTTGTTTATGTAGCCAAACCAAAACAAATACAAATATTGAAAAAATAATTTTATTTATAAATATAATATTTTAATTATTTCAAACCACGCATATAAGGCACGGCTTCCAATACGTTTACATATCGAAATAATACTTCAAGTCAATTTAAAAAATAAATATTCTTATATTTTTGGGTTCTGCTGAAGACTTCGGCACAACCTATGACAAGACATACAACATAACAGACCAACTATACATACAAACAACAACAATACACACGAGGTACAGTGAAGACGGGACATACCGTACAACAACAACCTTTGCATTGTTGCGAGCGATGCGAGCACATGCACAACATTGAATTGGCAAAGTGAGATTTTTAGTGTGTCGACTTAGTTCGGTGGAATATTTTGTTTATCAGGGCTTCTCATTTGTCTTATGTGACCGCTGGTACTAATATGAACCCTGATTTAAGTCAAAGACATACATTCGTTGCGAAAGTTCTGATGAGATGGTGTAGCGCCCATCGAAACTGCGCAGTCAACTTTCAGCTGCAACAATAAAGGTCTCACTTTGCCTTCTTTGCTATTTTTGGGTTCTGCTGAAGACTTCGGCACAACCTATGGTCTTGAACCAAAATAAATGACAAGACATAAATATTCTTATATTTATATTTTCAAGAAACTTAAATACCATAAATATTGGTAGATTGTGGGTGCTACAGTTGGTTGTATTTCCATTCTATTTTAATAAGTACAAATTTTGAAAATCCTGCTGATAATGGATAGTGTACATAGTGCAAAATAACCTAACTTCATGATTCAACAAATTTTTGCCGTAAAAGAAAAATTTCGAATTTGGAAAAAACTTTTTATTTTGCGTGTCTATGCATGTGCATGTATACACCGAATTCCATGATTCCAGCTGCGCCCATTTGGTTGGTACCCTTTTTACCCCCTTGACGTTTCTATGCAATTCGAATTTCATCATTCTAGCTGTAGTCGTTTAGTTGGTACTATTTTTAACCCTCTGTACCATCCTATCCCTTGAAAGTACGAATTTCGAAAAAATTCGTTTATTTTCCGTGTCTACGCAGTCAGACGAAAGTATACTCCGAATTTCATGACTCTAGCTGCGGTCATTTGACTGGTACTATTTTTATCCCCTTTTTCTATTTTAACCCCGAAAAGTACGAATTTTTTCTTTATTCTAGGTACAGCCGTTTTTTTGGTACCATTTTTATCGTTCCGTACCCATTGTATCCCTTGAAAGTACGAATGTGGAAAAAACCTTTTATTTTTCATGTCTACGTAGTCAAAGGAATGTATACTCCGAATTTCATGACTCTAGCTGCGGTCATTTGGTTGGTACTATTTTTATCCCCTTTTTCTATTTTGACCCCAAAAAGTACGAATTTCGAAAAATCAGTTTATTTTCCGTGTCTACACAGTCAGAGGAATGTATACTCCGAATTTCATGACTCTAGCTGCGGTCATTTGATTGGTACTATTTTTATCCCCTTTTTAATTTTTAACCCCAAAAAGTACGAATTTTGAAAAATCCGTGTGTTTTACTTGTCTATGCAATCAGATGAATGTATACACCGAATTTCATTATTCTAGGTACAGCCGTTTGGGTGGTACCATTTTTATCCCTCTATTCCCATTTTACCCCTTAAAAGTACGAATTTGGAAAAAATACTTTTATATTATGTATCTACTCAATTAGAGGAATGTACACACCGAATTTCGTGTTTCTAGCTGTTGTCGTTTAATATGTACCATTTTTATCCCTTTTTTGTCCGATTTCACCCCCTACAAATAAGAATCACTTTATGGTACACGTTTTCGCTATAAGGGGAATGCGCATACCAAATATCAAGCAAATATAAAAAGACATATTGAAAAAACATGCTTAAATACGCTAAAATATTAGGGATTATTATGGATATTTTTAGTCCATGTGAGGGAAAAAATTTTCCCTTTTGGCCGATTTCGCCCCATTTCAATCCCAACCGATCTACGACTATAAGACGCATTTATGGAAAATTTGAACGTTCTAGCTCCTTTCGTTTAGATGATAGCGTGCTTTCAACAGAACCCACTTTAGTGATACCTCTATAAAAATCCAAAAATTCCTAAAAAAAGGGAAGATAAATACCTAAGATATGTTTTTAGAAAAATGACGCTATTTCTTAATTTCGATCATGGATTGGAAGAAAAAATAAGAGATCTTTCGATATTCATAGTTTTATGGAAAAAATGGGATAAAAATTGGTATCGAGTAAAGAGTTGCAGCTTAAATTCTAAATTCGGTTTGTAAATTAATATAAAAATAAATGCATTGTTCCAAATACGTACTTTTAGTTTGTAATATTATACAATTACAAAAATTGCATACAAAATATTATGATTTTCCAATAATGTTACTGCACTTCTACGTCTAGTAAATATTTATACATATACACTACATATTTATACACTCCACGAGAGTATTATGGTTTTGTGCATTTATTTGTAACACCCAAAGGGAAACGAAATATACCCATCCTTTATTATACAGATCGGCTTAGAATCACTTTCTGAGTCGATTTAGCAATGTCCGTCTGTCCGTCTGTCTGTCTGTCTGTCTGTCCGTCTGTCCATCTATTGTCGTAATCAAATTCCAGGTCGCAATTATAGTCCGATCTTAACAAAAATTGGCACAAGTCAATTTTGTGGATCAATGACGAACGCTATTTAATTTGGGGCAAATCGGTTCAGATTTAGATACAGCCCCCATACAAATGTCGCCCCCGATTTGACTTTTCCCGCTCTAGAAACCACATATTTTCTTTAAATTGGGCACAACATCTTATAATCCAATTAGAAACACCTATGCAGAAAGTGGGTAAGATCAGTTCAGATTTAGATATAGCCCCCATACAAATGTCGCTCCCGATTTCACTTTTTCCGCTTCAGAAACCACATAGTGTACCCGATTTTCTTTAAATTTGGCACAACATCTTATAATCAAACTAAAAACATCTATGGTGACAGTGAGTAAGATCGGTTCAGATTTAGATATAGCCCCAATACAAATGTTGCTCCCAAATGTTTATCCGATTTTTGCCAAACTATTATAATGTGTATTTCGTTCCGTGAAACACATACATTTACGGGTTACAAAAATCCTTCGTTTTCACTTTATTACCGAATTGAATTGTATTCGGATAGAAAGTGGAGTGTATCATATAGTCGGCTCCGCCCGACTTTAGCCTTTCCTTACTTGTTAACTTCTGTACTAGTGCTTGGATTCCACTATGAAATGATATTTGATCATATTTTTTACAATTGTTTATACCCTACACCACATGGTATAATGTCTTTGTGCGTTTGTTTGTAACACCCAAATGGATCGACTTTGAATCACTTTTTGAGTCGATTTAGCAATGTCCGTCCGTCTGTCCATCTATTCTTGTAATCAAATCGCAATTGTTGTTAGAACTAAATGAAACTTTTCACAACGAAGTTTTATGGGATGAAGACGTCGCTATTTAATTTGAAGCAAATCGGTTCAGATTTAAATATAGCTCCCATACAAATTTTACTCCCGATTTTACTCTTTCCGCTCTAGAAGCCACATATTTCAACAGATTTTCTTCAAATTTGGCAAAACGACTTATATTTCAATTAGAAACAGCTCTGTTAAAAGTGGAGTTTCAACCATGTGGTACGAACCTTATAGTACCTTCCACAGAAATTACCCGGTTCAATTTAAGTCCTTATAACTTCCATACACATATTCTCTTAGAGTGAGGGTATATATAAGTCGGTTTAACCCTAAACGACAAAATGTAAGAATACACTAAAACTATTAAAACAATTATGGTACTATTTTTATCCCTTTTTGTCCCATTTGAGTATGTGAATTTTGCAGAAAAAAACTTTTGTGGTTTCCGTTCACGCTATAAGGGGAAATTTTAATATGATGCGGATATTACAAAAAATCTTGCTTAGTGTGATTATGGAGATCATTTTGTCTATTCGACTTCGGCCAAAAATTGCTAGTGATTCGATATTCGGCACAGAAAGACCGAATAGCCAAAGCAATATATATATATAAATCAATGTGTGTTTGTATGTCTGTTTGTTTGTATGTTCCGTATAGGACACCAAACGGGTGGACCGATTCCCTTTTAATTTTAATTAAAATTTTACCCACACAAACAATATTTTAAAACTATTAGAAATTACTCATTTTATCTTCCAAAGCATACGAAGTAGGGGAATAGGGAAATGCCGGATACAAAATACTACTATTTTATATAAATTTTTCTAACAATTTATTGTCTTGTTATCTTAAAATACTGTGATAATTATAATTTACATAAGAAACGATATATAATTTTTGTAAAATACGCCTTGCAGTAAATGTACATCTATTACATGATAAAATGTAATTTAGAAAACGAAACTAAAGGGTGATTTTTTTGTCTATTTTTTAAATTATTTTATGAAAGAAAGGCCCAAAACTGCCCCGCAGTAGACCCTAGAAACGTAGGGAAACTTTGGAGAGCGAAAAGTGAATACATTTGCCACTTGACGAGAACGAAACCTTTAGAAACTATCAGAATATATATTTTCTTTTGAAATTCTGTTGTAGGAAAACACGACCGAAATATTTATTATTTCTGAGAACGTATGATAAGCAACAAAATTATTACCACGTAATTGTTCTAGTAAATTAGTTATATATAAAATAATCGAGGCTGTCGTAAAGTCTGTTTAGGTTTTTGTAAATTACTGCGTTGTTCTCTAGCAACGCCCAATTCTCTACACCAAACTTGACTAGTTATCATTGTCAGCTTAAGCCGCATTTCTTTAAAACGCCATATTTCGTAACCGATGTTGACATATCGCCGCACATTCGTATTTGCCGTTTTTCAAACGTGATCGATTTGCGTCCCACTTTTAAACTCTTAAAACAACCCATTTCGAATGGTTCGCTTTACAATTTCATTTTCCCATGAACAAAAAAAAAAGAAATAGAACAAAACGTATATGTCTGTAAACAATAAACTGTAAATACCCCACACGAACGAAAAAAGAACAAAAAAACTGTGAAAATAACAGCCACAACAAAAATGCAAAAAAAAAAACTTAAAATGTCAACATTTGTCGGAAAGAGCCAAAACCCAGGCAACAGCAAAACACCAACAACAGAACTGAAACGAAAGTGGTGTCAACAGACATTTAACAAAAGTTGTTATGCAAATACCAAAACAAACGGACCTCAAAGAAAAACTGAAGCATTTTTTGTGGACCACAACATACGTACATATGGATACAAACATACATACGTACGAGTCAGATCGATAAAAATGGGTTAAGAATTTAATGCTGACCACAGTGACATACCACCAGAACAGAATATACATTTAAAAATTCACCGAATTTTGGCAATACCATCCACACATACTGTAAAGAAACCGCTGTCAGAAAGTTAAGTGCGACCTTGCCCGGGGAAATTGGGGGGATCTGTGACAGCCAGTTATAAAATTAAATATAGAGATAGGAGTGGGATAATTTAAGGAAATTGTATACCACTGAGAACATTGATTACCTGCCATGACTCATGTTTCATCAAACCTTCAGTCAAATTGAATTAATCATCATTGTAATTAAAAAGGCAAAACCAATTGTCAATATGACAATAATAAAGGAAATTAATTGATGAAAAGATTAGTTTGGAATGGCTAAGGTCGGGCTTTTAGGGTCATGAAGGGATAAAATTGGTACCAAAAGGCTGCAGCTTGAATCATAAAATTAGATGTCTGCATTCCTCTGATTGTGTAGACGCGTAACATAAAAAAGGGTGAAAGGGGCTAAAAATGGTACCAAAAACAACTGTAACAATAATCATGAAACAAAACAGGCTAAAGTCGGTCGAGGCCGACTATATGATACCCTTTCTACTCACCTACTTTTCAATTCGGTGAAAATGTGAAGGACATTTGTATGGGAGCTATATATAAATCTACCGATATCATCCACTTTTACTCGTGGAGTGTATAAACATAACTTCTTAAACCATTTGCCGAAATACGTGAAATTTCGTCAAGATAAAATTCTGCGTATTATGAAAAATACTTAAAATATTGTTAATAACAATAAAATGAAAAATAAACTTTAAACTTTTCTTTAAAATCAAAAAATTCGAAAAGTTGCTCACTTTGGGTTATTTTCTTAAATATATCCGATTGCCCGATATTCAACGTAATATCTCAAACTAATCCTTGGGTCCTTGTCTAATTTCAACTCAGAACTCAAAAATGTTTACTAGAACAAAAGTTATTGAATTTTGGACGATGGATTTTGATTTTGAACTACTGTGCGATGACATTTTCCATTTTTAATTAATAAATTTCCAAATATCAAAAAATATTAAATAAATAGTAATATCAGAGTGTACTTTTACATTGAGAATTCGTCGCATGAATAATGTGATAAATGTTTTTGTGATAAATTTGCATTCCCAGTTAAAATCAAATATTAAATATTTTTCAAAATACTTCGAAAATCCTCACACAATCCTCGAAATATTTTATGAAATCCCCACATTTAAATTTTTTTTGTCCTTTTGGTCATCATAAAATCCCCATGGTTGGGGACAAATCCCCACATCTGAGGAACGGACTGTGGAAGAACGTTTTAAAGGCAACAACATATGTTGGATATGCTGTTTGATAATGGTATAGAATTGCCAAGAGCTAAAAGAAAAATTTAAAAATGAGTTCTTATTTAAATACCCACGTATAGAATATTCATCATAGAAGAATATACATACCATCCTCTTTTTTACACCTTACAACAGAAACCGTTGTTAGAACCTTGTTAGTTTTTGTGTTCCACGATGTTTTATACTTATAAAATATTTATAAATATGCAATATTTTCATTTAATTTTCAATCAGTCTCTTTTGAGTTTGGGAAGCTTATTAAGTCAAATAACTTTTTAACGCGTATCGTATTTTTACGACAGTATTGTCAAATTAAAGGTCTCGCTAAATTGCCAATATTCGATAATACCTTCGAATTTTCCAAAACCTTTTTTGGCTACAAAGGGATCAATAAGTTCTATTCGTATTTTTTATTTCTTGAGTCTATTCCTAAATCACAGCTTCCCTTAATAGTTACCTGTAATTAAACATATACGCGCGTGTGATTGGACCTATATTCCCAAAATGAGAGTACAAAGGTACTTTTCAGAATGAAACTTTGGTACAAAAAATAGAAAAATGTATAGATTACATATAAAAGAGTTGCGTTACTGAGTGACTGACTGACTTATCATTGACCAGCCCCCAGACCAAACGGCTGAAGTCAGGGCCATGAAATTTTCAGGGTACTTTTAGGGGGTAAAATGGGACAAAAAGGGATAAACATCGAACCTTCGTCCTGACTAAACGGCAGTAGCTATAAACATGAAATTCGGTGTGTTCCTTGCATTGGCCATGCAGACGAGCTACAAATGGGGATTTTTCGAAATTTGTACTTTTAAGGTAGGAAAGTGACAAAAAGGGATACAAATGGTACCAATTTAAGAATTGCAGCTAGAATCGTGAAAATCGGTATTTACATTTCTCTAACAACGTAGACTTGCAATATAAATTGGATATTTCGAAATTTGTAATTATAAGGGGTGAGCGGGACAAAAAGGGATAAAAATGGTACCAACTAAAGTATTGTAGCTAGAATCGTGAAATTTGGTATGTAAATTCCTCTCAGCACATAGAAGCGCAATATAAATGCATTTTGTACTGTTAAGGGTTGCGCGGGACAAAAGGGGATAAAAATGGTACCAACTAAAGTATTGCAACTAGAATCTTGAATTTTGATATGTAAGTTCTTCTGACCATA
>CANDYM010000317.1:0-33535 GCA_947397865.1 Polietes domitor
CTTATAAGCGTGGCTTGAAATAATAAAAATATTATATTTATTTATAAAATTATTTTTTTTTCAATATTTGTATTGTTTTGGTTTGGCTATATTAAAAAGTAGTAAGGAAAGGATAAAGTCGGGCGGGCCGACTATATAATACCCTACACCACTCCCAGCGTATATACCACGCTTTGATTAGGTATTTATATGGGAGCAATTTTATGTAGGTCATATAAATAATACAGTAACTACAAATTCATCTTTAGTCAAATTTAATGAATATGGTAATTAAATTAAGTAATTGATCCAATTTCCAGCAGATATTTCGATTAAAGTAAATATAACATGATCGGATTTCCTCCAAATTCAATACCGATTGTCCTTGGCCAAAAAAAGTAACTTCTGTCAAATTTCATGATAATCGGACAGCAATTGCGACCTGTAGAGTGCGAACAAGTTTAGATGGACAGCAGACGGACGAACGGACAGACAGACATCGGTAAATCGATTCAGCTAGTGATTCTAAGCCGATCCGTATACTTAAAGGTGGGTCTAGTTCGATTATTTCTTGGTGTTACAAACATTTGGCCAGAAACTAACTTATAATACCCTAGTCCACGAAGTGGTGTAGGGTATAACAATTATATTTTCCTGTAATATTACTGCACTTCTACGAAAATAGACAGCCTCTGTGGAATGCAATCCATGATGGAGGGTATAAAAAATTCGGCCTGGCAGAACTTAACGCCGTTTTTATTTCTTTCAATGTTAATTTGTTTTGTGATTTTGTTTTATTTTTTAATTTGATTAGTATTACTACTCGTTGTACGAATTCCCACCACTCCCCTGCAATGTGTTGCAAAACTACTCCCAACCTATGGCTCTCTTATCAATTTGACAAAACAAAGGACTTCATTATTATTTAACGCGCCATATATCAAAGCAAGGCCAGCCAAGCCGAGTCAAATGCGAAACGCAAAACATACGAGTATCGATGTTTACGGAAATGCGTAACTTACGGCAGGCAGTTACGCACAAAACCCCAATCGAACAAGACGCACACATAAATTTTATGTAAATTTCGAAATTTCGCACATGTTTACTTTTCAATGTGGGCACATTGGTCAGATGGACAGACGACTGGACGGACAGACGGTGGCTGACTTGTACAATGTGTAATGTATGGCATTGTCCTGTTGTAGTTGTAGTTGTAGTTGTTGGTACTGTTGTTCTTGTTGTTGTTGTATTGTTTATTGTACAAATCAAGATTTACGAGTCGTTGTGACATCATTAATCAAGCATCTGATTGGTGATCCTGTGTTTTCTGTTAATTAATACAATAATGAATGGCAATAGAGAGGAAAAACAACACTTTTGTGCAGACGGACGCAAGGACGACAGTGTCTGTGTGTGTCTGCAAAGGGGAATAAATTGCTGAAATGTCCAGAAATAAATGGGAATAATATTTGTCGGTTTGCACTTTGGTGGTGACTAATATTTGCTATGTATGATTGGCATTTTTTGCTATACATAACTACTCCATATTTTAGTTTTTACTTCAATCTTTAAGAAGTTCTAAAAATTAAAATTAGCGAGTAATGTCCTTAAAAATAAATGTTTGCTTTATAGCAGATTTAAAAAAAAATGCATCAAAATTTTAAAAAATCTGGCTTTGTTCACTTGTTGATATGGTTTTAATGGTTACAGAATCTGTTTTAAAAACGTTCAGCTCACGAAAGGACAATGATAACTGCGATCTTCTTTTTGTGTAAAAAATGTCAAATCGGGAGCGACATTTGTATGAAGGCTATATCTAAATCTGAACCGATCTTACCCAATTTCTGCATAGGTGTTTATAGTTGGATTATAAGATTTTGCGCCAAATTTAAAGAAAATAGGGTACAAGATGTGGTTTCTAAAGCGGAAAAAGTGAAATCGGGAGCGACATTTGTATGAAGGCTATATCTAAATCTGAACCGATCTTACCCAATTTCTGCATAGGTGTTTTTAGTTCGATTATAAGATGTTGTGCCAATTTTAAAGAAAATCGGGAACAATATGCGGTTGCTAGAGTGGAAAAAGTGAAATCGGGAGCGACATTTGTATGGGGGCTATATCTAAATCTGAACCGATCTTACCCACCGCCAAGATTTATAATACCGACGAATTAGCACTATTTTACAAAATGCTGCCAGACAAAGCGTTGCGCAAATACGGGCGGAAATAAATTGGATATCGTTGTTATAGGAAGGTCTCGTAATCAAAGATCTTTCAAGAATAAGCCACATGTAGAATGGTACTGTGTTATATGGTTTTAACGGCTTGTTATACACTCCACGAGAGTATTATGTCATTGTGCATTTGTTTGTAACACCCAAATTATAGACCCATTGTTAATTATACCAATCGGCTTAGAATCACTTTCTGAGTCGATTTAGCAATGTCCGTCTGTCTGTCCATCTATTGTTGTAATCACGATACAGGTCGCAATTGTAGCCAGAACCAAACGAAACTTTGCACAACGAAGTTTTTCGGGACAAGGACGAACGCTATTTAATTGGAAGAAAATCGGCTCAGATTTAGATATAGCCCCCATACGAATTTCACTCCCGATTTGACTCTTTTAACTTTTAAAAGATTTTCTTCAAAATTGACAAAACATCTTATATTTCCACTAGAAATACCCATGGTGAAAATGGTTCACATCGGTTCAGATTTATATATAGCTCCCACACAAATTTCACTCCCAATTTGACTTTTTCCACTCTATAAACCACATATTTCGACAGACTGTCTTCAAACTTGGCAAAACATCTTATATATAAACTAGGAACACTTCTCGTGGAAATATGTCAGATCGGTTCAGATTTATATATTGCTCCCATACAAATTTCGCTCCCGGCATGAATTTTTCCGTCCCAGAAGCCACGTATTTTCACCGAATTTCTTCAAATTGAGCATAACAACATGAACTGAAAGAAGCTATTGTGTAAATGGGTCAATTCATTTCATGTTTGGATATAACCCCGATACAAATATTCTTCTCTATTTGACAAATTGGGTCAGTTAATATTATCCTCTAATTAGGAAACATACAAAAATCTTTCCCGTTTTCACTTTTTTACCGAATTGAATTGATTTCGGAGAGAAAGTGGAGTGTATCATACAGTCGGCCCCGCCCGACTTTAGCCTTTCCTTACTTGTTTTAATATAGCCAAATCAAAATAAGTAGTGACAAAATAATTTTATAAATAAACTAGCAGTACCCGCTGCTTCGCACGCGAAAAAGCCAGTTAATTGTAAATTTTATCTGTTTTTTTCTTTTGGATAGTATTTATTTAATTTTCTTTTGGTGGATATAGATAAATCTAAAATAGTAATTTGGAAACCTCCTATTAGCTAGCACTCACACACAGTCAAAGGAATGTGCTTGTCGATATGCACAATTTTAGCTGAACTACTTCGTATGTATAATTTTCTACATTTTTTGAACAAAATATTACAACCATTTATATCCTCGATCTCATGTTTCTAGATTCAGACAGCCAGTTTATAACTTTTAGCACTTCTTTCCCAAAAAGTACACATTTTGGAAAATCACTATAGGTAAAATGTGTTTTTTCTTCCCCTAAAAATATGTACTTTATTTGGTAGCACATTTATTCCATGTTTCCCGTATCCCCCCTTTTAAGTACAAATTTTGAAATATCCATTTATGTTCCGTGCTTACTTAATTAAATGATTGTACAGCATTTTTATCCCTTTTCGTCCCGCGCACCGCTTAAAAGTACTAATTTTGAAAAATCAAACTACTGCGCTTCTATATGGTCAGAGGAATTTACACACTAAATATCACGATTCTAGCTGTAATACTAAAGTTGGTACCATTTCGAGAAATCCATTTATGTTTCAAGTCTACGTTGTCAGAGAAATTTAAACGCAAAATTACACGACTATAACTGAAATATTTTAGTTGGTACTATTTCTATCCCGCTCATTGTTTATATGTACAAAATTTGAAAAAAAAAATCGTTTAGATTTGCACTTCTCGTTGTCAGTGGAACTTACACACCACATTTCACGACTATACTTTAGTTGGTACTACTTTTATACCTTGTTGCTCACCCCCTATAAGAAAATTTCAAAAAATCCATTTAGATTGCGCTTTACAAACAGTTTACACTCCAAATTTCCCGACTATAGCTGCAATTCTTAAATTGGAACCCTTTTTGTCCCGCCTACCCCCTAAACAGTACAAATTTCGAAAAATCCAATTTAACTTCGTTTCTATATGGTCAGAGGAATTTACATACAAAATTTCACGATTCTAGCTGTAATACATTAGTTGGTACCATTTTTATCCCTTTTTGTCCCTCTCTTCCCTTAAAAGTACAAATTTCGAAAAAATCTAATTTTACTTCGTTTCTATATGGTCAGAGGAATTTACATACAAAATTTCACGATTCTAGCTGTAATACATTAGTTGGTACCATTTTTATCCCTTTTTGTCCCGCTCGCCCGTTAAAAGTACAAATTTCGAAAAATCCAATTCTAATTCGTTTCTATATGGTCGGAGGAATTTATATACCAAATTTCACGATTCTAGCTGTAATACTTTAGTTGGTACCATTTTTATCCCTTTTTGTCCCGCTCGCCCCTTTAAAGTACAAATTT
The DNA here is from genome assembly GCA_947397865.1 of Polietes domitor. Lineage (NCBI taxonomy): Eukaryota > Metazoa > Arthropoda > Insecta > Diptera > Muscidae > Polietes > Polietes domitor. The sequence continues at coordinate 4,657 of CANDYM010000317.1, forward strand.
CGAAAAATCCAATTTTACTTCGTTTCTATATGGTCAGAGGAATTTACATACCAAATTTCACGATTCTAGCTGTAATACATTAGTTGGTACCATTTTTATCCCTTTTTGTCCCGCTCGCCCGTTAAAAGTACAACTTTCGAAAAATCCAATTTTAATTCGTTTCTATATGGTCAGAGGAATTTACATACCAAATTTCACGATTCTAGCTGTAATACTTTAGTTGGTACCATTTTTATCCCTTTTTGTCCCGCTCGCCCCTTAAAAGTACAAATTTCGAAAAATCCCTATTTGTAGCTCTTCTGCATGGTCAGTGCAAGGAACTCACTGAATTTCATGTTTCTAACTACTGCCGTTTAGTCAGGACGAAGGTTCGATGTTTATCCCTTTTTGGGCCATTTTACCCCCTAAAAGTACGAATTTCGTAAAACCCTTTCTTAGTCGACGTCTACGTCATATTTGGGAACTACCCTGAAAATTTCATGACCATAGCTTCAGCCGTTTGGTCTGGGGGCTGGTCAATGATAAGTCAGTCAGTCAGTCAGTCAGTCAGTAACGCAACTCTTTTATATAAAGAGTGATTTTTTTGAGGTTAGGATTTTCATGCATAAGTATTTGACAGATCACGTAGGATTTCAGACATGGTGTCAAAGAGAAAGATGCTCAGTATGCTTTGACATTTCATCATGAATAGACTTACTAACGAGCAACGCTTGCAAATCATTGAATTTTATTATCAAAATGCGTGCTCTGTTAAGAAAGTTCATCGCACGCTTCCATTTTATGGTCAGTTTAATCGACCCACTGAAGCGGCTATTCGGGCTATTGTGACTAAATTTCGCACCAAATTTACATTGTTGGACATTAAACCACCAAGACGCTTACGTAGAGTACGAACTGAAGAAAATATCGCAGCTGTATCGGCCAATGTTAATGATGACCATCAATTATCGATTCGTCGCCGTTCGCAGCAATTGGGCCTCTGTTACTCAAAAACGTGGAAATGCCAAAATTGGACTAAGCGGATGGACCACTTGAGGCGCAGCCGCGGTCAACATTTAAATGAAATTATCTTCAAAAAGTAAATGTCATGGACCAATCTAACGTTTCAAATAAAGAACCGATGAGATTTTGCAAATTTTATGCGTTTTTTTAAAAAAAAAGTTATCAAGCTCTTAAAAAATCACCCTATATATAGATATATTATTTTTATTATTTCAATCCACACCAATACGTTCACATATCGAAATAATACTTCAAGTCAGTTCAAAAAATAAATAATCTTATATTAATATTTTCAAAAAGCTTAAATGCCATAAATATTGGCAGATAATGGTTGCTACAGTTGTTTGTATTTCCATTCTATTTTAACTCCAAAGGTAAAAATTTTGAAAATCCATTATCTCACGTACATAGTGCAAAATAATCTAACTTCATGATTCAACCAATTGTTGCCGTAGAAGTAAAACTTACAAATTTGGAAAAATCTTTTTATTTTGCGTGTCTATGCAGTCAGAGGAATGTACACACTGAGTTCCATTGGTTGTACCATTTTTATACCCTTTTTACTATTTTACGTGAGAGTGAGGGTATATATAAGTCGGTTTAGACAACTGAAGTTTACTTACTTCTTTAAAAAAACGTGTTGAATACATATTTGAGTGGTGGTCTACATCAAAGCAAGGATCATCTATGTGAATGGGTGCAGTATGAAAATATTGTCCACTTAAACAGTAATGAAATAATCCATGATTTGGAAAATTTTATTAAGATCCAATGCAATACGAGGGTTGTAATGCGATAATAATGAAAATTGGAGAGACAGTTAAAAACATGAACGCATACGGTCCAATTTTACGGTAGGTATTCCAAGATTAAATATAACATGATCTGGAGAATTTCTATTAAAAATGCTTCAAATATCATGCTACTATCTGCATTAGTTCAGCATTGACATCTAACAATTACTTCTATTTACCTATAGTTTCAGATGTATATCATCTGGTTCGAGTATAATATGGACTGACGGACAGTGTAATAAGTATAAAATGGGGAGCCATTTGTATGGGAGTTATACCAAAATATGGACCCACATATTTGCCATTCGTATTGTTTCCCATCAGATCCGAACCGACAAAAGGTCGATTCGCCAATTTTTTTATATGACAATTTTTTGATGTGGGTTATGTTGAAAAATGCATCCAAATAAATTTTTCTCATTTGTTATGGCTCTTGAGGAACCGCTAATGTCAAATTTTACCGAAAGATCTCTCTAAATCACAGTTGATGTTTTAAATGAATCTGCTACGGAGGTTCTATAAATTAAAGAATCCCATTTGTGGGTAGTTTTTCTCGGCGTAGGACATTGTGCGACATTTTTGAAGATCCCATAAGTTACAATATGGCTCAATACATTGCACACAATCTGTCTGGATCAATTTAGAATGTTTACAATATCCCCAGAGGTACTTCCACTGGCATAAAATTGCATAATAACCTGACGCTGTGCATCAATGCACCATTTTCCTTTAGCCATGTATAATTATAAATTTTGTTAAATAATAATTTACATTTGAGGACAAATTAATTAATTATCCATAAAAAAATAGAAAATAAGATTTTTTTATAAAATGTGCTAAATTTGTGTCCAGACCAGATTACGACTTACTTACAAATACATGAGAGTACAAGAAAAAGACGCACCATAAAACCATATCAGAATAAAGCAGGTTACAACTAAATTAACTCACACAACAATACAGGTTTTAATTTCGAATGGGAAGGGTCACAGCCACTTTCCGCCCATCTTTGTACAACTATTTACACTGAATGGACTCACACAAAATTTCAGCACTCTAGGTGTCATATAACTGACAATATTTAATAATAGGTTTTAACATCGTATGGGAGGTGCCACGCCCACTTTTCCAATACCGCCCATTTTTGGCACAACTACGCACATTGATGCTGGATGCACTCAGACAAAATTTCAGTATTGTAACTGTCATAGAACGGAATATATTCGAAAATGGATTTTAACAATTTAAAATATGCTAATGTATATAAAACGAATAAATCTCCAGTTTGTGTGGGAGGTGCCACGCCCACTGAAAATATCCAAAAAATATATAACCTATTTTCACCACCGGTTCACTATGAACATACTGTGAAAATTTCAAGAAGATCGGTTCAGTAGTTTAGGCTGCTATAAATAACAAACATACAAACACAGATTCATTTATATATATATAGATATCGGTTGGGAGTGAGTGGGCGAATTCGGTCCAGAGGGAAAAATGTTTCCCTAACAAGAACAGACACCCTAAGAAGAATAGAAACATGAAATTCGGTGTATACATTCCTGTGATTGCGAAGATATGAAAAATAAAAAGGTTTTTCCAAATTAATTTTTTCAAGGAATACAATGAGAACAGAGGAATAAAAATGGTACCCACGAAACGGCTATAGCTAGAATGATGAAATTCTTCTTATTAAGTAGAAATATAAAATAAAGAAATTTTCAAAAGTTGTACTTTTAAGGGGGTAAACGGAGATAAAAATGGTATAAACCAAATTCCTCCGACTACATTGACACGCAAATAAAAAGAATTTCCCAAATTCGCATGAAATTCAGAGTATTTTTAATAGATATTCTTCTCTTTCATTTAATACACATAACGTATTTGTATGACTCGGAAAAGTATTAAAATAAATTATTAAAACAAATATATCCTTTGGAAAATGCGACCTCTAGTTTCATGGTTTTGTTTAGGTCCAAAAAATACTGTCCACGGTGTAATCGATTTTCATAATTCACCCAATATTTATGGTATTCAAGCTTTTTTGAAGATTGCTGCCTTATATATACCTTTTGAACTTCTTTGAAGTATTATTTCCATATATATAGTACTAGCAGTACCCGCTGCTTCGCACGCGAAAAAGCAAGTTATTCGTTGATTTTATCCGTCTCTATTTTTGGATAGTATTTATTTAATTTTCTTTTGGTGGATATAGATAAATCTAAAATAGTAATTTGGTAAGCTCCTATTAGCTAGCACTCACACATAGTCAAAGGAATGTGCTTGTCGATATGCACTATTTTAGCTGAACTACTTCGTATGTATAGTTTTCTACTAAGTTTTGAACAAAAAATTACAAATATTTATATCCTCGATCTCATGTTTCTAGATTCAGCCAGCCAGTTTATAACTTTTTGCACCTCTTTCCCAAAAAGTACACATTTTGAAAAATCACTATAGGTAACATGCGTTTTTGCTCCCCTAAAAATATGTACTTTATTTGGTAACACAGGATTGTACAGTATTTTTATCCCTTTTCGTCCAGCGCACCCCTTAGAAGTACAAATTTCGAAAAATCAAACTACTGCGCTGCTATATGATCAGTGGAATTTACACACTAAATTTCACGATTCTAGCTGTAATAGTAAAATTTGTACCAGTTTTATCCCTTTTTGTCCCGCTCGCCCCTTAAAAGTGCAAATTTCGAAAAATCAAATTTTACTTCGTTTCTATATGGCCAGAGGAATTTACATACCAAATTTCACGTTTCTAGCTGTAATACTTTAGTTGGTACCATTTTTATCCCTTTTTGTCCCGCTCGTACCTTAAAAGTACAAATTTCGAAAAATCCAATTTTACTTCGTTTCTATATGGTCAGAGGAATTTACATTCCAAATTTCACGTTTCTAGCTGTAATACTTTAGTTGGTACCATTTTTATCCCTTTTTGTCCCTTTAAAAGTACAAATTTCGAAAAATCCAATTTTACTTCGTTTCTATATGGTCAGAGGAATTTACATACCAAATTTCACGTTTCTAGCTGTAATACTTTAGTTGGTACCATTTTTATCCCTTTTTGTCCCGCTCGTCCCTTAAAAGTACAAATTTCGAAAAGTCCAATTTTACTTTGTTTCTATATGGTCAGAGGAATTTACATACCATTTCACGTTTCTAGCTGTAATACTTTAGTTGGTACCATTTTTATCCCTTTTTGTCCCGCTCGTCCCTTAAAAGTACAAATTTCGAAAAATCCAATTTTACTTCGTTTCTATATGGTCAGAGGAATTTACATACCAAATTTCACGTTTCTAGCTGTAATACCTTAGTTGGTACCATTTTTATCCCTTTTTGTCTCGCTCGTCCTTAAAAGTACAAATTTCGAAAAATCCAATTTTACTTCGTTACTATATGGTCAGAGGAATTTACATACCAAATTTCACGTTTCTAGCTGTAATACTTTAGTTGGTACCATTTTTATCCCTTTTTGTCCCTTTAAAAGTACAAATTTCGAAAAATCCAATTTTACTTCGTTCCTATATGGTCAAGGAATTTACATACCAAATTTCACGTTTCTAGCTGTAATACTTTAGTTGGTACCATTTTTATCCCTTTAAAAGTATAAATTTCGAAAAATCCAACTCTACTTCGTTTCTATATGGTCAGAGGAATTTACATACCAAATTTCACGTTTCTAGCTGTAATACTTTAGTTGGTACCATTTTTATCCCTTTTTGTCCCGCTCGTCCCTTAAAAGTACAAATTTCGAAAAATCCAATTTTACTTCGTTTCTATATGGTCAGAGGAATTTACATACCAAATTTCACGATTCTAGCTGTAATACTTTAGTTGGTACCATTTTTATCCCTTTTTGTCCCGATCGGCCCTTAAAAGTACAAATTTCGAAAAATACAATTTTACTTCGTTTCTATATGGTCAGAGGAATTTACATACCAAATTTCACGATTCTAGCTGTAATACTTTAGTTGGTACCATTTTTATCCCTTTTTGTCCCGCTCGCCCCTTAAAAGTACATATTTCGAAAAATCCAATTTTACTTCGTTTCTATATGGCCAGAGGAATTTACATACCAAATTTCACGATTCTAGCTGTAATACTTTAGTTGGTACCATTTTTATCCCTTTTTGTCCCGATCGGCCCTTAAAAGTACAAATTTCGAAAAATACAATTTTACTTCGTTTCTATATGGTCAGAGGAATTTACATACCAAATTTCACGATTCTATCTGTAATACTTTAGTTGGTACCATTTTTATCCCTTTTTGTCCCGCTCTCCCCTTAAAAGTACAAATTTCGAAAAATTCAATTTTACTTCGTTTCTGTATCGTCAGAGGAATTTACATACCAAATTTCACGATTCTAGCTGTAATACTTTAGTTGGTACCATTTTTATCCCTTTTTGTCCCGATCGGCCCTTAAAAGTACAAATTTCGAAAAATCCCTATTTGTAGCTCGTCTGCATGGTCATTGCAAGGAACTCACCGAAATTCATGTTTATAGCTACTGCCGTTTAGTCAGGACGAAGGTTCGATGTTTATCCCTTTTTGGGCCATTTTATCCCCTAAAAGTACGAATTTCGTAAAACCCTTTCTTAGTCGACGTCTACGTCATATTTGGGAACTACCCTGAAAATTTCATGACCCTGGCTTCAGCCGTTTGGTCTGGGGGCTGGTCAATGATAAGTCAGTCAGTCAGTCAGTCAGTCAGTAACGCAACTCTTTTATATATATAGATAAACATATTGGTATCCTTGTCTTATAAGCGTGGTATAAAATAATTAAAATTTATTTTTATATTAAATTTTATTTTTTATATCTTTTTGTAAAACTATTTCTTTTCAATATTTTTATTGTTATGTAATGCAATGTAATGTTACTTCACTGCTTTAAAATAAACAGCATCTGTGGAGGTGGTGGAGGGTATATTAGGTTCGGCCCAGCCGAATTTAACGCCCTTTTTACTTGTTGTGTTGAACAGTGTTATATGTAAATTTCAAAACCTCGCTGACTGATTACGGATAGTAGTGGTATGATATGTGTTGTGAAATCTAGTTTGAACTCTATTCAGCCCCGCTATCACCTCATTTAAGTTTCCAACATTTATTTTTATATTTTGGACACTTCAGGTATTGCCTCCTCATGCACAAGTTTGTTGTTCTGGACAATGTATAGTGCGGCACCCAACAACAGCAACATCAATTACAACAATATGAATTGGATAAAATTTACGATTTTATAGTCACATAACCAATAATGCAGTTATTTACCATCAGTACTTTACATGTTTCACCATTTCAAATACAAACGCACACAGACGCGCGTACACGCACACGCACTTAGTCAGCCATACACTCACGCATATTGAAATCCATGTTAAACAGGAAGGACACCAACGCACATATGCACAGCCAGCAACAATGGGGACGACAGGGGAAAAAAGTACCAAAATCTAAACATTTTTTCCTCTGATTTAGAAAATTTATTACAAAATATGCTAAAGTTCATTACGTCTGATGATACGTTATTGTGATTTATTTTTTGCCAACAAAACAAGAAAACATATGAGCCGAACATGGACGCATTTCCTCTGTCATTTCTAGATTTATTGCAACTGGAAGTTTCAACGAAATTGTGCAAATTTACATATTGAACAAATGTTTGAATACTTACTGCCATTGCCAATGATTATGGCGGAGATTTTATGGTGATGTGATTAATGCCTTCGATAAAGAATGTCGACTAAAACAAGCAAAATTTAAAATAAAATCTTCCTTGTGCAACTAATCGCGCGATATGGTCGAATTTAGTTTATGCAAATATAAATGATTCAAGAAACCTCCCAGAATGAAGAAAGAGGATATGCTCTCAATCAGTGATCTGTGTGCGATATAATTGTCGTGTTTACGGAAAGGGTGCTTAGTTAAGGTAAAAAGTTAAGTTCGGCCAGGCCGAACCTCGACCATGGATTGAATTCCACAGAGGCTGTCGATTTTGGTAGAAGTGGCGTCTTGTCTTGTCACACTGCATGTGAAATCTAGCTTAAATGACAAAAGGTAGATTTACAAATTTCAAAGCCCATACAAATTTGAATTTCAAAATCAACCTTATGTCACTTCTGCTAGATTTCGCATACAGTGTGAAAAGGCTAAAACATTACCAAACCAAAACATTTTAATTGTTTTAAACCATTGTAGCGCTTCACCATAGAATGTTTAAGTTAGATATTAAGAAATCAGTCTTAAAGTGATTCTTGAATAAACGAGCAACGCTCAAAGAAACAAACCTATATTCGTTATTATTTATTTATTATGAATTACAATACAAAGTAAATTTATATTCTAATTTTGGGCGCAGGGATTGACCGGGGTGACTAAGACCATTGTAGCTAGTTATTGCAGCGACAGACCAGAGCCTCTGCTGGGAATCGAACCCACGACCCCCACGCTGATAGCCGAGCACGCTACCAACTCGACTACCGGGGCGCTCATGAAACATTTTTATATTATACCACGCATGTAAGGAAAGGCTGCCAATATGTTTATACCTTAAACATCGAAATAAAACTTCAAGTTTAAAAAGTAAATATAAGGCAGCAATCTTTAAAAAAGCTTAAAAAGTCTAAATATTGGGGGATAGTGGGTGTATTTTCAGCTATCCTATTTGGTTGGATGTATTTCCATCCTGTTTTAATTCTAAAACAAGTAAGGAAGAGCTAAAGTCAGATGGAGAAGACTATTTGATAGACTCCACTTTCTATCCTATTAAAATTCAATTCTGTAAAAAAGTGAAATCGGGAAGGATTTTTGATTCCTGTAAATGTATGTGTTTGACAAAAAATGTTAAATTGGAAAGACCATCTGTCTGGGGGTGTATTGAAACATGGAACGATGTGATCCGCTTTCAACATATATGTCTATAGGTGAAATATAATATTTAAAGTTTGGGCAAAATAGGTTGAACATTTTGTAGGTTGGGAGCAACATCTGTATATAAATAAAAAAATGTATATCTTAGTCTGAACCGATCTTACCCATTTTCCGCATGGGTCTTTCTAGTTGGATTATAAGATGTTATGCCAAATTTAAAGAAAATCGGGTGCAACATATGGTTTCTAGAGCGGAGTCAAATCGGGAGCGACATTTGTATGTGTGCTATATCTAAATCTGAACCGATCTTACACACTTTCGGCATAGGTGTTTATATTTGGATTAGAAGATGTTGTGCCAATTTTAAAGAAAATCGGGTACAATATGACGTTTCTAGAGGGGAAAAAGTCAAATCGGGAGCGACTTTTGTATGGGGGCTATATTTAAATCTGAACTGTTTTGCCTCAAAGTAAATAGCGTTCGTCCTTGATCCACAAAACTTACTTGTGCCAATTTTTGTTAAGATCGGACTATAATTGCGACCTGTAATTTGATTACAACAATAGACGGACATTGCTAAATCGATTCAGAAAGTGATTCTAAACCGATCTGTATAACAAGTAAGGAAAGCCTAAAGTCGGGCGGAGCCGACTATATGATACACTCCACTTTCTATCCGAATACAATTCAATTCGGTGAAAAAGGCCCGCCCGACTTTAGCCTTTCCTTACTTGTTTTATTTTTTTATTGTTCGGATATTAGGTCACAGAAATAAATTACTTGCTATTTTATTTAAATTTTCCGATAATTCGACCAACGTTGTTGGTCCTTGAATATTCTATATTGAAAATGGGTCAAATCGATTCAGAATTATATATAGGTTTCAAACAAATGTCGCCGATTTTAGTTTTTCTGCTGAAGAAAAACATATTTTTATCAGAACAATTTTGATCAAACATACATTATGAAAAAGGGTATCATCGATCCATGATATGGCGTTGAAAGTGAATGGTATAATATAGTCGGCCTTTCTTTACTTGTTCCTTATGGGCTAAAGTTCATCATTGGTAAAATCAAAGCTCAAATATGGTGGGAGATTTGTATTATGGCTATATTAAAACTATGGCCGACGTGATCTGTTTTTACTACCGTTGTTACAGGCCAAGAAAAAAACTAGAAATACTTCCAAAAGAAATGTTTTTATTGCAATCAAAAATACAGAATGTACATATTTTCCGCTTCTCAGGAACGTATTTTAACAAACTTCCACAAATGAAATTAAAATTTTTCAAAAATTTCCCTTCCAAGAATTTATTTTTTATACCCTCCACCTCCAGGATGGGGGTATACTAACTTTGTCATTCCGTTTGTAACACCTTGAAATATTGACCTGAGACCCTATAAAGTATATATATTGTTGATCGTCATAAAATTCTAAGACGATCTAGCCATGTCCGTCCGTCCGTCCGTCCGTCCGTCCGTCCGTCCGTCCGTCTGTTGAAAGCACGCTAGCATCTAAACGAAAGGAGCTAGGACGTCCAAATTTACCATAAATGCGTCTTATAGTCGTAGATCGGTTGGGATTGAAATGGGGCGAAATCGGCCCAAAGGGAAAAATTTTTCCCTAACAAGGACTAAAAATACCCATAATTATCCCTACTATTTTAGCGTATTTAAACATGTTTTTTGAATATGTCTGTTTATATTTGCTTGATATTTGGTATACGTATTACCCTTATAGCAAAAAACTGCAGCATAAAGTGATTCTTAATTGTAGGGGGTGAAATGGGGCAAAAAAGGGATAAAAATGGTACACATTTAACGACAACAGCTAGAAACACGAAATTCAGTGTGTACATTCCTCTAATTGAGTAGAAACATGATATAAAAGTATTTTTTTCAAATTCGTACTTCTAAGGGGTAAAATGGGAAAAGAGGGATAAAAATGGTACCATCCTAACGGCTGTACCTAGAATAATGAAATTCGGTGTATACATTCCTCTGATTGCATAGACAAGTAAAATACACGGATTTTTCAAAATTCGTACTTTTTGGGGTTAATATGAAAAAAGGGGATAAAATAGTACCAATCAAATGACCGCAGCTAGAGTCATGAAATTCGGAGTATACATTCCTCTGACTGTGTACACACAAAAATAAACTGATTTTTCGAAATTCGTACTTTTGGGGGACAAAATAGAAAAAGGGGATAAAAATAGTACCAACCAAATGACCGCAGCTAGAGTCATGAAATTCGAAGTATACATTCCTTTGACTACGTAGACATGACTGCGTATACACGGAAAGTAAACGGATTTTTCGAAATTCGTACTTTTTGGGGACAAAATAGAAAAAGGGGATAAAAATAGTACCAACCAAATGACCGCTGCTAGAGTCATGAAATTCGAAGTATACATTTCTTTGACTACGTAGACATGAAAAATAAAAGGTTTTTTCCAAATTCGTACTTTCAAGGGATACAATGGGTACGGAGGGATAAAAATGGTACCAACGAATCGGCTACACCTGGAATAATGAAATTCGGTGTATGCATTCATCTGATTGCGTAGACACTTAAAATAAACAGGTGTTTCGAAATTCGTACTTTTTCGGGTTAAAATGAAAAAGGGATAAAAATAGTATCAATTAAATGACCGCAGCTAGAGTCATGAAATTCTGAGTATACATTCCTCTGACTGCGTAGACACGGAAAATAGACGAATTTTTCGAAATTCGTACATTTTGGGGTTAAAATTGAAAAAGGGGATACAAATAGTACCAACCAAATGACCGCAGCTAGAGTCATGCAATTCGGAGTATACATTCCTCTGATTGAGTAGGAATTAGAAAATAAACGAATTTTTCGAAATTCGTACTTTCAAGGGATACAATGGTACAAAGGGATAAATATAGTACCAACTAAATGACTACAGCTAGAATGATGAAATTCTAATTGCGTAGAAACGTCAAGGGGGTAAAAATGGTACCAACCACATGGTCGCAGCTGGAATTATGGAATTCGGTTTATACATTCCTCTGCCTGCATAGACACGCAAAATAAAAAGTTTTTTTCCAAATTTTGTACCTTTTCTATTATGGCAAAAATTGGTTGAATCATGAAGTTAGGTTATTTTGCACTATGTACGTCTGATAATGGATTTTTTTGTACTTTTGGAATTAAAATAGAATGAAAATACAACCAACTGTAGCTCCCACTATCTACCAATATTTACGGTATTTAAGCTTTTTGAAAATATAAATATAAGAATATTTATTTTTTGATTTGAAATAAATAATGGTTTGAAATAATTAAAATATTATATTTATTTATAAAATTATTTTTTCAATATTTGTTTTGGTTTGCCTATATTAAAAAAATTATATTTTCCTGTAATATTACTGCACTTCTACGAAAACCGACAACCTCTGTGGAATGCAATCCATGGTGGAGGGTATATAAAGTTCGGCCCGGCCGAACTTAACGCCGTTTTTACTTGTTTAGTTTTACTGCCCTCGAAATCACATAATAATTTTTATTTTGCGTTTCCTAATAATTACATTCAAATCACTCCTAAGATATAACTCCATACTTTCACAAGAAACAAATTTTTACTACACCCCAAGTTGTAATACAAATTGGCTTCTTTGCACCGATGAAAAAACAAAACTAGATATTTCATATGATTGTCGATTAATAAACGATGAAAAGGCTCCATTAAATGAAGGACTTCCTATGACAACCCCATGATAAATCCATTTTTTCACAACTTCCGGATCACTTCTTGGTATGCTCTTTTTTGCTGATGGTGTTTTGTTGTTGAAATTTAATGTCGTTTGGGTTTGATTAGTTCTGGCCATGGATTTGGTTTCATAGTCCAAATTCTGCTGCTCGTTATGATAAGTGTTGCTTCACTTTTGCACATTCTAGATCTTCGAGATGTTGACTTATTCCCCCTTCCTTCTGAATGTTTGAGTTTGAGTCAGGATTTCGCCCAAGGTAGTGATGAAAAGAAGAGGTGTCTTTTCAGAGTTATGTGCTTAATATCTATGTAAAATTACACAAAGATTGTCCAGTGAGCATCGTGTCATGATCCCGTGGGAGTCAGCTAAATACGTTGCAATATTTAAACAGAAAACACAAAATTAATTCTATAAACATTAGCTGATGTTAAATGACATATTTGTGTTTGACAACTTTTTGAATTTTCAAATGTTTCCCCCAATTCTGCCCTCGGCAAATTTACAATGACATCCAACTAAGGCTTTCGCCAAACGAAAATAATTGTATTGCATTTAAATAAATGACTTACTGCACTAATATATTTATTTACGCACCATAAAATATCCTGCAAATTCATATGCAAAAACAAAAAACGAGAAACGTAAAACGAAACAGGACAATTCATTTGGTCACATTTACACAGGCATGCCGAAATACCAACACAAACACACTGGCCTAGACATATTTATGTGCACATGTATGTTCGCAGGTACACTAGAGTGGGTAACGAAAAAGAGCAGCTCCTGATAGCTCATGGAGGTAGGGTTAATGTGATTATTTTTCACATAGACTTCAATAAAATATCCCCTTTCTACCGTTTTTATTCTAAAGAGGCAACATTTATTATTTAGTTTTTACTTCTTTTGTTTCTTCCAGTGAGTGGAAATTTGTTTTTGTTTTAAATGTGTTTAATGCGATAACAGACAAAAACATAAAATGTCCCTTTAATCCCAATATGCATATTTCCCGCTTTTGAGGAATTTCTTTTGAACAACTTCCAAAATGTTGATAATATATAACCATTCTGCGAATAATATTTGCACAATTGATGAACTCATGCTCTATAATACTAATAGAATGTGACAAACACCCTAATTAAAAATTGTCTATCGTAGATAGGCAATATTTCAGCAAAAATTAAATCTTTCTATAAGAAAATTATTTGTAGATAGACACTTTTGTATTATTTTGAAATTAGGGGACCTCCAAAAAGGTGGGAAGTGGGAAGAAATGTTGGAGATGGAAAAATAGTAGGACATGTTGTAAGATTTGAAACCTTCGAGGCCCACTGCTAACGAGCTAGGGGTTGTTTTTGACTATTTTTAGTTTTTTTTTTGCATGGAGTCCTCTAAATAGGCTATCAGATGGAGGGTAGGTGTGTTCAGATCTATATATAAGTCTGAACCGATGTCATCGACTAGATGTTTCTAGTAGATATTTGAAGAAAATCGGTCAGAATATGGTTAAATTCTGAGTGGCTAATATTAACACCGTTGACGTTCTGAATGGGATATTTTCATATAAACTTCAGCAAACATAGTTTTTGAAAGTACTTTGAAATTACTACTGAAATATTTACCTAACCATTTTTAGGAAAATAATATTCGTGCCGAAAGTACCATGACTGGCGTAACTAAAAATGGAATTGGCTTTGGACGTCCAACAACGAGCATTTACATAATTTTTATCAAATTTTGCACAAAAAACGAGATAAACAAAAGAAAGAGGTCTATTTGAATATTTTAAATTAGAAGACTATAAAGTTCATGGTTCATGCGAGGCCGACTATATGATACTCTACACCACTCCCTGCTTATATACATGGTTTTGATTACTAAGCCCAGGCGTTTTATTGGGGCGATAATTTCTATATACTAACAAGTAAGAAAAGGATAAAGTCGGTCGGGGCCGACTATATGATACCCTACACATTCTACACCATTACAATTCATGTTGGTGAATATCGTGAACGCCATATGTATGGGAGCTATATATAAATCTGAACCCATCTCATCCTCTTTTACCATAGAGGTTTCTAGTGTAAATATAATTTGTCCTGCCGAATTTGAAGAAAATCGGTTAAGGTATGTGGTTTCTACAGCGGTTAACCTCAAATCGGGAGCGAAATTTGTATGGGAGCTATATCTAAATCTGAACCGATTTGACCCATTTTTGCCACAGATATTTCTAGTTAAAATGTGAGGTGTTGTAACAAATTTGATCAAAATCCGTTAAATTATGAGGTTTCTAGAGCATAAAAGTTAAATCGGGAGGAACTATATATAAATCTGATCCGATTTGACCCATTTTCACCAGAAATGTTTCTAGTTGAAATATGAGGTGTTGTGCCAAATTTGATCAAAATCGCTTAAATTATGTGGTTTTGAAAGCAAAACAAGTCTAATCGGGAGAGACATTTGTATGAGAGCTATATATAAATCTTAGCCGAAATATAAGGTGTTACGTCAAATTTGAAGAAAATCTGCTAAAATTTAAGGTTTCTAGGCCGGAAAATGTTAAATAGGGAGCGAAATTTGTATTGTGGCTATATGTAAATCTGAACCGATTTGACCCATTTTCACCACATAAGTTTCTAACTTAGAGGTGTTGTGCAAAATTTTATCAAAATTGCTGAAATTATGTGGCTTCTAGGGCAGGATGAGTCAAATCAGGAGCAACATTTGTATGAGGGATATATCTAAATTTGAACAGATTTGACCCGTTTTTACCAGAAATGTATGTAGTTGAAATGTAAGGAGTTACGCCAAATTTGAAGAAAATCTGTTAAAATTTACAGTTTCTGTGCCGGAAATTGTCAAATAGGGAGCGACATTTATATAGTGGCTATATCTAAATATGAAAAAATATATTTCTAACTTAAATATAAGGTGTTGTGCAAAATTTGATCAAAATCGCTTAAATTATGTGGTTTTTAGAGCAGAACAAGTAAAAACGGCGTTAAGTTCGGCCGGGCCGAACTTTATATACCCTCCACCATGGATTGCATTCCACAGAGGTTGTCGGTTTTCGTAGAAGTGCAGTAATATTACAGGAAAATATAATTTTTTTAATATAGGCAAACCAAAACAAATATTGAAAAAATAATTTTATAAATAAATATAATATTTTAATTATTTCAAACCATTATTTATTTCAAATCAAAAAATAAATATTCTTATATTTATATTTTCAAAAAGCTTAAATACCGTAAATATTGGTAGATAGTGGGAGCTACAGTTGGTTGTATTTTCATTCTATTTTAATTCCAAAAGTACAAAAAAATCCATTATCAGACGTACATAGTGCAAAATAACCTAACTTCATGATTCAACCAATTTTTGCCATAATAGAAAAGGTACAAAATTTGGAAAAAAACTTTTTATTTTGCGTGTCTATGCAGGCAGAGGAATGTATAAACCGAATTCCATAATTCCAGCTGCGACCATGTGGTTGGTACCATTTTTACCCCCTTGACGTTTCTACGCAATTAGAATTTCATCATTCTAGCTGTAGTCATTTAGTTGGTACTATATTTATCCCTTTGTACCATTGTATCCCTTGAAAGTACGAATTTCGAAAAATTCGTTTATTTTCTAATTCCTACTCAATCAGAGGAATGTATACTCCGAATTGCATGACTCTAGCTGCGGTCATTTGGTTGGTACTATTTGTATCCCCTTTTTCAATTTTAACCCCAAAATGTACGAATTTCGAAAAATTCGTCTATTTTCCGTGTCTACGCAGTCAGAGGAATGTATACTCAGAATTTCATGACTCTAGCTGCGGTCATTTAATTGATACTATTTTTATCCCTTTTTCATTTTAACCCGAAAAAGTACGAATTTCGAAACACCTGTTTATTTTAAGTGTCTACGCAATCAGATGAATGCATACACCGAATTTCATTATTCCAGGTGTAGCCGATTCGTTGGTACCATTTTTATCCCTCCGTACCCATTGTATCCCTTGAAAGTACGAATTTGGAAAAAACCTTTTATTTTTCATGTCTACGTAGTCAAAGAAATGTATACTTCGAATTTCATGACTCTAGCAGCGGTCATTTGGTTGGTACTATTTTTATCCCCTTTTTCTATTTTGTCCCCAAAAAGTACGAATTTCGAAAAATCCGTTTACTTTCCGTGTATACGCAGTCATGTCTACGTAGTCAAAGGAATGTATACTTCGAATTTCATGACTCTAGCTGCGGTCATTTGGTTGGTACTATTTTTATCCCCTTTTTCTATTTTGTCCCCCAAAAGTACGAATTTCGAAAAATCAGTTTATTTTTGTGTGTACACAGTCAGAGGAATGTATACTCCGAATTTCATGACTCTAGCTGCGGTCATTTGATTGGTACTATTTTATCCCCTTTTTTCATATTAACCCCAAAAAGTACGAATTTTGAAAAATCCGTGTATTTTACTTGTCTATGCAATCAGAGGAATGTATACACCGAATTTCATTATTCTAGGTACAGCCGTTAGGATGGTACCATTTTTATCCCTCTTTTCCCATTTTACCCCTTAGAAGTACGAATTTGAAAAAAATACTTTTATATCATGTTTCTACTCAATTAGAGGAATGTACACACTGAATTTCGTGTTTCTAGCTGTTGTCGTTAAATGTGTACCATTTTTATCCCTTTTTTGCCCCATTTCACCCCCTACAATTAAGAATCACTTTATGCTGCAGTTTTTTGCTATAAGGGTAATACGTATACCAAATATCAAGCAAATATAAACAGACATATTCAAAAAACATGTTTAAATACGCTAAAATAGTAGGGATAATTATGGGTATTTTTAGTCCTTGTTAGGGAAAAATTTTTCCCTTTGGGCCGATTTCGCCCCATTTCAATCCCAACCGATCTACGACTATAAGACGCATTTATGGTAAATTTGGACGTCCTAGCTCCTTTCGTTTAGATGCTAGCGTGCTTTCAACAGACGGACGGACGGACGGACGGACGGACGGACGGACGGACATGGCTAGATCGTCTTAGAATTTTATGACGATCAAGAATATATATACTTTATAGGGTCTCAGGTCAATATTTCAAGGTGTTACAAACGGAATGACAAAGTTAGTATACCCCCATCCTGGAGGTGGAGGGTATAAAAAGAGAAATCAGGAGCAACATTTGTATGGGGGCCACATCTAAATTTGAACCGATTTGCTTCAAATTAAATAGCGTCCGTCCTCGACGTACAAAAATCGTTTGTGTCAAGTTTCGTTAGAATCGGACAATAATTGCGACCTGTATCGTGATTACAAGAATAGATGGACGGACATGGCTAAATCGATTCAAAAAGTAAATCTATGTCGATCGGTATAATAAACGATGGGTCTATCCCGATTCCTTTTGTGTGTTACAAACAAATGCACAAAGACATTATACCCTGTGGTGTAGGGTATAAAAATGCATCTTTAATCAAATTTAACGAAAAATTTGATGAATATCCTTTGTTACACAGTGCAACACGAAAAAAAATAACCATATACGGACACCGCTACATGATAAAAGACCAAAAAAAAAAGACCCGTGTTTTTTTTCCCCCAAAGTCATGCACTTTTTTTTATGGGCCCCCAGAGATTTGAGGCCTCGGTGTAATTTTTGGAAAAAAGTGATCATATTCTCAGGCTCATATCTTGCAAACCGTTCGGAATTTTGATTTACTCTCTGAGGCAAAGTTCTAGCTCTTGTCATAAAGAACAAAAATTGTGAACATATAAAATCAAAAAAACTTCATCTTCAAGGTCAAAATCGCAAAAAACTTAAAAAAAATCGATTTTTTTAACCTTTTTTCCCCTGTTCAGGTCCATAGGTAGCAAACCGTTGAAAATTCAGGGAAACAATCAACTACAAAAATGTACCTAAGATCTCAATAAACAACTTTCTAGAACATATGAACTTCCTAGGAATTATTCTTAACACCGTTTAGGTAGCGCTTAAGTAGCCGCAAAAGTGAAAAATTGTTTATTCCGCCAGAGAGTAAATCAAAATTCCGAACGGTTTGCAAGATATGAGCCTGAGAATATGATCACTTTTTTCCAAAAATTACACCGAGGCCTCAAATCTCTGGGGGCCCATAAAAAAAAGTGCATGACTTTGGGGGAAAAAAAACACGGGTCTTTTTTTTTTGGTCTTTTATCATGTAGCGGTGTCCGTATATGGTTATTTTGAAATGACTTCAAAAATGTTGCACAGTGTTATCTACAAACAAAATCCTATCTCATTGTAGTTGTGCCTAGGAAAGAATATAACGATTATTTTCAGGAATATTGGCTGTAATAAGTTGAATCTAGAGTGTTATGTAAACAAATCAGAAACTGATAATGAGCGGTGGCAATTTCTTTGCGTTATTCTCCACTTTTGCTGTAAGTGTTCATAACTGCAATATCATGTGATGTAGAAAATGCGTCTAAAATCGGGATCAGTAGTCCAATTCATCAGTAAGTGTTCATATGTGAAATAATCCATAATCTGGAAAATTTGATCCAAATCCTATGTAATATGAAGGATTTAAGGCGATAATGTTGCAAATTGGAGGGACAGTTGGATTTGAAAACATTTACCCATATGGTCCAATTTTCCGGTAGGTATACCGAGTGTAAATAATTTGGGCCTATGTAGTTCCTTTCTGGCATTACTAGTGGAAATGAGCCATGATCTGCAAATTTTGATAAAGATCCGATTTAAGATATAGGCTGTAGAGCGGCATTAGTGTTAAATGGCGGCCCATTTGTACAGGGGTTATACCTAAATATGGACCCATATATTTGACTTTCTTAGTAGGTATTCCAAGTTGAAAAAGAACATGATCTGCAAAATATTATCAACATCTGATGTAAAATGTGAATTCTAGAGAGGTAATAGTAAACAAGTAAGGAAAGGCTAAAGTCGGACGGGGCCGACTATATGATACACTCCACTTTCTATCCGAAAACAATTCAATTCGCTAAAAAATTGAAAATGGATTTTTGACCAATTTGTCAAATCGAGAAGAATATTTGTATCGAGGCTATATCCAAACATGGAATGATGTGGCCCACTTAGACAATAAGGTCTTCCAATTCCAGTATAACGTGTTATGCTCAATTTGAAGAAATTGTCTGAAAATACTTGGTTTCTGGGGGTGGAAAAAGTCAAGCCGGGATTGAAATTTCTATGGGAGTTATATATAAATCTGACCCATTTTCACCATGGATGTTTCTTGTGGAAACATAAGATATTTTGCCAAATTTGAAGAAGATCTGTTAAAATATGTAGTTTCTAGAGCAAAAAAAGTCAAATCGGGAGCGAAATTTGAATTAGAGCTATATATAAATCTGAACCGATCTGACCTATTTTCACCACAGATTCACCATGGATGTTTCTAGTGGGAACAAAATATATTCTGCCAAATTTGAAGAAGATGTGTTAAAATATGTGATTTCTAGAGCAGAAAAAGTCAAATCGGGAGCTAAATTTGTATGGGAGCTATATATAAAACTGAACCGATCAGACCTATTTTCACCATAGGTGTTCCTAGTTTAAATATAAGAAGTTTTGCCAGTTTTGAAGACAATCTAATAAAATATTTGGTTTCTAGAGCGGAAAAAAGTTAAATTGGGAGCGAAATTCGTATGGGAGCTATATATAAATCTGAACTGATCTGACACATTTTCGCCAAAATTGAAGCAAATCTTTTAAAATATGTGGTATCTTGCGTGAAAAGAGTCAAATCGGGAGTGAAATTCGTATGGGAGCTATATCTAAATCTCAACCGATTTTCTTCAAATTAAATAACGTTCGTCCTTGTTCGGTATAAGGCCTTCGGTACAAAGCCTTCGTTGTGCAAAGTTTCATTGGGTCTGTCTACAAGTGGGACCTGTATCATGATTACAAGAATAGATGGACAGACAGACAGACTGACAATGCTAAATCGATTCAAAAAGTGATTCTAAGTCGATCGGTATAATTAACAATGGGTCTATCTCGCTTCCTTTTGGGTGTTACAAACAAATGCACAAAGACATAATACTCTCGTGGAGTGTATAAAAATAGTGGCGCTACATTAAAAAGTGGATCCATTGATCACTTTCAAAGGAAGTATTCTTTGTTTAAATATAATGTTATCAAGATCCAATGTAAGATGTGGGTTCTAGAGCGATAATAGCGTAAACTGGGCCGATTTGTATGGGGACTATACCAAAACATGGACTTATATAGCTGGCTTTCAAAGTAATAGTTTCTAGTCTAAATTTATATGGTGTGTGAAAGTAATCAAGATCTGATGAAAATGTGCATTTTATAGCAGATATAGTGTAAATCGTAGGTACATTTGTATGGGGGCTATATCATAACATGGACCCATTTTTTCGACTTTTACATTAGCTGTGTCTACTTCAAATATAATATGATCCAGAATAATTTATCAATTTTCAATGTTAAATGTGTATTCTAAATCTGAACCGCTTTCCATCAAATTGAATACCGCCCATCCTTGGGCTACAAAATACTTCTGCCAAATTTCATGGAAATCGGACAACAATCGCGACCTGTAGAGAGCGAACAAGCTTTGGTTGAACAGCAGACAGACGGACAGGACAGACTGACAGAAATAGTTAAATCGACTCAGCGGGTGATTCTAAGCCGATCGGTATACTTAAAGGTGGGTCTAGCTCGAATATTTCTTGGCGTTGCAAATATTTGGCGGAAAACTAACTTATAATACCATGATCCACGAAGTGTTGTAGGGTATAAAACTTATAATACCCTAAACCGCGAAGTGGTGTAGGAGTAATGTCTTAAATTTTTGTGCAAGTTCACAAATTGTTAGTCTGCAGATTTGAGAAAAAATGGGCGGTTTTGGAAAAGTGGCAGTCGCACCTCCCATACGAAGTTAAAACCTATCATCGTGTATATTCAGTTCTATGACACCGAGAAATTTTGTGTGAATAGATTAAGTGTAAATACACGTAGTTGTGCGAAGATGGGAGGAAAGTGGGCGTGACTCGTCTCACAAACGAAGTTAAAACCTGTTTAGTGTATATTCGCTTACATGACACCGAGAATCCTAAATTGTTAATGTAGTTGTAACTTAGACATTATACAAATGGCCGGGATTTGAAAAATGTGAACATTTTGGCTTGAGTATTGTAAAATTACACTATTTCTTTGAAATTTATTAGCACAATAGTAATGAAAGGTTACAAAAAAGAAATATTCATTCGTCAAAAGCCGATATAAGTCAAGAAAACGGCAATTATATATTGATTTTTGATATTTCTTTCCCTATTCACCGTAAACTAACGTTCTGTTCTTCAATTTTCTCTATGGAACATATCCATTACTTTAATATCTCAGGTTCGTTGATTATAATTGGGACATATATTAATGATCACGATAAAAATCAATCATGTTGGTACCATTTTTATCCCTCTGTTCCCATTGCACCCCTCGAAAAAACTTATTTGGAAAATCTGCGTGTCTACACAGTCAAAGGAATGTATACACCGAATTTCATGATTCTAGCTGCGACCTTTTGGTTGGTACAATTTGTATCCCCTTTTTCTATTTTACCCCCCTACAAGTACGAATTTCGAAAAATTCATTTATTTTACGTGTCTACGCAATCGGAGAAATGTATTCGCCGAATTTCATTATTCTAGGTGCAGCCGTTTGGTTGATAGCATTTTATTCCTCATTTTTATCTCTCTATTCCCATTTTACCCCTTCAAAGTACGAATTTGGAAAAAATACTTTTCTATTATGTATCTACTCAATTAGAGGAATGTACAACCTATTTCGTGTTTCTAGCTGTTATCGTTTGATAGGCACCACTTCTATCCCTTTTTGTCCCATTTCACCCCTTACGAATAAGAATAATTTTTGTTATAAAGGGAATGCGCATACCCAATATCAAGTAAATATAAGCAGACATGTTGACAAAAAATGCTTAAATACTCTAAATATTAGGGGTTATTTAAAGTATTTTCAGTCCTTGTGAGGGAAAATTTTCCCCTTTGGGCCGATTTTGTCCAGTTGCAACCCCAACAGTCACATTTATGGAAAATTTGGACCTCCTAGATTCTTTCGTTTAGATGCTGGTGTACTTTCAACAGACGGACAGACGGACGGACATGGACTAGATCGTCTTAGAATTTTATGACTATCAAGAATATATGTACTTTTTAGGATCTCAGGTCAATATTTCAAGGTGTTAGAAATGGAAACATCAAATTATTTAAACATCTATATCCTTTGGAAAATTAAAAGTCCTGTAAAGAGGTGGAACAATTACCAAATAGAAAACTGGGTAGTTTTTACACACTCCACTACCAGGATGAGGGTATACTAACTTTGTCATTCCGTTTGTAACACCTTGAAATATCGACCTGAGACCCTATAAAGTATATATATTTTTGATCGTCATAAAATTCTAAGACGATCTAGTCCATGTCCGTCCGTCTGTCCGTCTGTTGAAAGCACGCTAGCATCTAAACGAAAAGAAGATAGAACGTTCAAATTTTCCATAAATGCGTCTTATAGTCGTAGATCGGTTGGGATTGAAATGGGGTGAAATCGGCTCAAAAGGAAAAATTTTTCCCTCACAAGGACTAAAAATACCCATAATAATCCCTAATATTTTAGTGTATTTATGTATGTTTTTTTGAATATGTCTGTTTATATTTGATATTATGCATTCCCTTTATAGCAAAAACGTGCACCATAAAGTGATTCTTATTTGTAGGGGGTGAAATGGGACAAAAAAGGGATAAAAATGGCACATATTAAACGACAACAGCTAGAAACACGAAATTCGGTGTGTACATTCCTCTAATAGAGTTGATACAAAATAGAAAAGTATTTTTTTAACTTACTTTTAAGGGGTAAAATAGGAATAGAGGGATAAAAATGGTACCAACCAAACGGATGTACCTAGAATAATGAAATTCGGGTATACATACCTCTAAAATAAAATACACGGATTTTTCAAAAATCGTACTTTTTGGGGTTAAAATGAAAAAAGGGGATAAAAATAGTACCAATCTAATGACCGCAGCTAGAGTCATGAAATTCGGAGTATACATTCCTCTGACTGCGTAGACACGGAATATAGACTAATTTTTCTAAATTAGTACTTTCAAGGGATACAATGGTATATAGGGATAAAAATAGTACCAACTAAACGACTACAGCTAGAATGATAAAATTCTAATTGGGTAGAAACGTCAAGGTAAAAATGTAAAAATGGTACCAACCAAATGGAATCATGGAAATTGGTGTATACATTCCTCTGACTGCATAGACAAGAAAAATAAAAGTTTTTTTCCAAATTCGTAATTTTTCTTTTACGGCAAAAATTGGTTGAATCATGAAGTTAGCTTATTTTGCGCTATGTACGTCTGATAATGGATTTTCCAAATTTGTACTTTTGGAATTCAAATAGAATGGAAATACAACCAACTGTAGCACCTACTATCTACCAATATTTATGGCTTTGAAAATATAAATATAAGAATATTTATTTTTTGAATTGACGTATTGGTAGCATTACCTTATAAGCGTGGTTTGAAATAATTAAAATATTATATTTATTTATAAAATTAATTTTTCAATATTTGTATTTGTTTTGGTTTGGCTATATTACAAAAATTATATTTTCCTGTAATATTACTGCACTTCTACGAAAACCGACAACCTCTGTGGAATGCAATCCATGGTGGAGGGTATATAAAGTTCGGTCCGGCCGAACTTAACGCTGTTTTTACTTGTTCTACATACAATCTCCATTTTCATATGTATATGGTCTTGTTCAGGTCCAATAAAATAAGTAGAAAATTGTCGTTATTTGCACTATAATTCATTAAAAATAATGTTAATGAAATATTTCATTCAAAAAACATTACTTGCATCAATGTTAGTTCATTAATTAAACTATGTTCAATTTCTTTCAGTGCAGCTTAATTTTAAACATACCTTGTTATTCACTTAAATTCCTTTTCCGCCAAACTGCCGGCAAATAAATCACGAGATTGAATATCCTCCTATGCCGGTGTGGCGAGCTGATTATAGTCCTTAGTCCGGCATTGAAGCCAACCAACCTACGCCAAAAGTGATTTGTTTTTAATACGCTTCATTTAAATGCATGACGATATGTATAGACAGATATCTAACTATTATTATGGTCATAGTGGTGTGTATTTGTGTGTGTGCGTGTGCATTGGAGTTGGTATTGGTGTTGAATGCCCAACTGCAGCAGCTGTGCAAACATATTCATTGGCACATCATAATGTTATCTAATGCAATAAAATAATTAATTTATGTTGTATATCAGCTCAATAATTGTACTATTAAATACCAACAACCAAATACACACACACACATATACTCACTTTCCCCAACACAAGCACAACCCCCAACATAGCCACTAATGCCAGCAATGCCAATGCAACGGACTACGAACATCTCCACTGTTGCAACCAGAGTGCACCGAGCGTACTCATACCGATATTTACGAGTCTACCGATGCAAATCGCATGGCCATTTGAAATGAGCTCGTTCAGCTGGGGGGAGGTGGTGGGATGGGCTACTGTAGGGATGGATGGATGATGTGGCTGTGGCCATGACTGACTGAGTGAGTGAATGAATGAATGAATGGATGCCGTGTGGAAGGATGTGATGCGACACTTTGGTACTTACCAGCAAACCAGAACAAACAGCCAATCATTGTGAAGTATTCCATAATAAAAGCCACAAAATTTTCCGTTTTATGTAAACTCAAATACATACCCATACACACAATCGTCCTTGTGTGTTGGTGGTGGCGGTGGGAGGCTGAGGACAAAATTGATTCATCCGGTTATTTACTGGCGCCAGATGTTACCATATCAAATTTATTTAAAGTGCCAGAGAACTTCATGATGTCACTCGGGTCGGTGTGTGTGCAGTTGCACTTGAAAAGGGATATTTTATCATTCGGATTTGTCAGAGAGGAAGAGAGAGAGAGAGCGAGAGATAGTGGGTGAGTGGGAGACAGATGGAGAGCGGAAAAGGAGAAACAGGCGAAGGAAGCATTTCTGGCATAATTTGTATGCATTCTATGGTTATGGATAAATAACAGCAGCAACAACAACAACAACAAAAGCAATAGAAACATTCAATCTCATATTACATCTTGGCCACATTCATGCCACTACCAAAAACATGCAACGACGCACACACTCAAATCTAGGCCTAATTTCTATTTTACATATGTACATTAAACCGGGTCGTTTTGTGAGAGAGAATAAATTAAATCTTGGTTTGTATTCTGTCTACCCATAAAGTATAGGGTATAGTATAATTTTATAACGATTACTTTGACCTCAGTCTTCACGAAGCTCATTTTCATCTCGGTGTCTTTGTCAATAATCAAAATTGCCGCATATGAGGTTCAACGTGACTATTGAGAAGCCAATACATCCACAACGAGTCACTGTTTGGTGTGGATTTTGAGCTGCACTGAAAAGTTGGGTTGATCGGATGACGTATTGCCGAGCCAGTCATAGTAGTCATATGAATGACATTGTCTTCCATTATTAAATGATATTGTATTCCAATAAAACCAGGAATTAAAAAAACAGTACTTTTTTAATTTAAAATGTTAAATGGCCACCCTATATTTCGGCTATATCTTTTAACATCGCGCAGTTAAATCGATCTTACATAACCTCTAAAAATCACGTTTTTGTGTATCCACTTTTTGGGTATTTATGAAACAAACGATCATTTTAGGTAAGGAAAACCGTTTTTCCACCCGGTTTAATACACGTAAAGTGTTCAACAATTGTTATCCTTGTGCTACTCGAACTGATACTTTAGATTTTCTCATTTAGTCTCTATATTTCTTTGTTGTTGAGTATCTGTATTTTCTTTATTTACAAATGTTTGTAAATATGGTTTCAAGGTAGGGGTCTGATAAAAGTATGCACACTAGGCAATGCCCAAAGAAATTTTTTATTGTAGAATTTAATAAAAACCCAGCAAAAAGAGAGTACACAAAGAAGTAAAAAGATGTTCATCTTTTGATTCGGAAGTAGTGAAAATTGACTGTCCTTTATTTTGAAAGACTTAAAAGTTACTTTAGAGTGTTGCAAAGGAACTACTTTTCATTAGTTTCCATCTCTGTTTTAAAAAATCCGCCGCTACCGGAGGTCGAACTGCGGACCTTCTGGTTGCTACAACGGCACTCTAATCATCAGCTATCCTCTTCACATTTGGATTGTGAGTGCTGAATAACTAAAACAAACAATTTTGTTCGTTAGAACTAACAATAGGAAACTTAACAAAATATTCATATAGTATGATTTAATATATATTGCAAATTAATTAAATTAATTAATAAAATAAATTAGCATTAAATAAATGAACACTACTCAATGTTACTGATGTTATGTAGTATTAATAATTAATAGAAACAAGTAACGAAAGGCTAAAGTCGGACGGGGCCGACTATATAATACCCTACACCACTCCCTGCATATATACACCGCTTTGATTACTAAACCCAGGTATTCCATGGGAGCAATTTTATGTAGTTCATATAAATTATACAGTTACTATCAATTCATATTTAGTCAAATTTAATGGGTATGGTAAATAATAAAGTAATTGATCCAATTTTCCAGCATATATTCCGTGTAAAGTAAATATAACATGATATGGAAAAATTGATCAAGATCCATAGTTTTTTTATTTGGATTTTTAGATGTTGTGTCAATTTTAAAAGAAAATCGGGTACAATATGTGGTTTATAAAGCGGAAAAAGTGAAATCGGGAGCGACATTTGTATGGGGGCTATATCTAAATCTGAACCGATCTATCCCGCTCTCGCCACAGGTATTTCTAGTTTGATTATAAGGTGTTAAGAAAATTTGAAGGAAATCGGGTACTATATGGGCTTTATAGGGCGGAAAACGTCAAATCGGGATCGACATTTGTATAGGGGCTAGTTAAATCGACTCAGCTGGTGATTCTAAGCCGATCGGTATACTTAAAGGTGGGTCTGGCTCGATTAATTCTTGGTGTTACAAACATTTGGCTCGAAACTAACTTATAATACCCTAGCCCACGACGTGGTAAATATAAATATAAAATATAAATATTTGAAGTACAAAGCAATAATTTTTTTAAGCAAGAATTTGTAAATTGTTAAAATTATAAAAAATTAAACATTGTTAGTTTATAAAAGTAATAAAAAATAAACAAAAAAAGTTTTTCACCGAGCCACGATTCGAACCCAACACCTTCTGGGTGCAAAGCGGACACCTTACTTCTGTGACCCAATACTAAAAATTCGTTCTCATTCACTTGTGAAGATGCTATTCGTAAAATGTTACGGGATATTAACATATTATCGACTTTTTTGGAACTTGTTTAAAAGAACTTCCTCAAAAGGGGGGAAAATTCACATTTGGATTTTTTTTTGCTGGTAAACTGAGGTTTAGGGGCAGTGAGTGACTTATCTTACTCCCCAATGGGCTTTGGATATATCTCAGCGGTAGAAAACATTAACGCTTTCGTACTCAATATTTCAAATGTTTTTCAGAATTAATATTTTTATACACTCCACCAAAGGATGAGGGTATATTCACTTTGTCATTCCGTTTGTAACACTTTGAAATATTCATCGGAGACTCCATAAAGTATATATATATTCTGGGTAGTGATAGAATTCTGGGTCATGGTAAAATTCCCATCTGTCCGTCAATCTGTCTGTTGAATCCACGCTTGCGCCGAACGAAATGAGCTAGAAGGTTCAAATTTTCTCTAAATGTGTTTTATGATTGCAGATCGGTTAGGATTGAAAGTAGGCGACAAGACAAGGACACCCAAATATTCAGACTATTTGAACATTTTTTAATTTCTGCATTATATGCACTTGAAATTTGTTGCCTGTAGTCTAAAAGCACTAAAAAGTAAATATAAGATTTAGCGGGCGAAATGGAACAAAAATCGTAAAAATGGTACCAATGATACGACAACAGCTAGAGACATGAAATTTTGAATATACATCCCTCTATTAAAATAGAGGGATTTTTCATAATTCGTACTCTTTAGGGATACAATTGAAAAAGAGGCATAAAAATAGTACCAACCAAACCGCTGAAGTTGAAATCATGAAATTCGGTGCATACATTCATCTGACTGTGAAGGTGCGAAACAAAGAGATTTGTTTTCAAAATTTATATAATAATGAAATTCGGCGTGCACATTTCTTTGACTGCGTAGACACAAAAAATAAAGAGATCTTTCAATATTCGTACCTTGAGGATCTAAATGGGATTAAATTTGGCACCAATCAAGCGGCTTAAGCTAGAATTATGACATTCAGTATTTGCACTCGTCTGACTGCGTAGACGCATAAAATAAGATGTACGAATTTTTATGAATT
>CANDYM010000318.1:0-102513 GCA_947397865.1 Polietes domitor
TCATTTTCTACCCAGTTTTGAACAAAAAATTACAACAGCCGAGCCTTTATATGCTCGACCTCATGTTTCTAGATGCAGCCGACCACTTTATTACATTTTGCACCTCCTTCCCAAAAAATACAGAATTAGAAACATCACTATAGAAACATCGTGGGTTTTTGCTGCCCCTAAAAACATGTACTTTAGTTGGTACCACGATTATCCCTTGTCGTCCCGCATCTTCCGTGTATGTAAGTAAAAATTTTGTAATATCTATTTATGTTCCGCGCTTACGTACTTAAAGGGTTGTTCACCTTAACTTAAACTTAAAAGTAAAAATATCGACAAATCCAATTTGACCGCTACATGGTCAGAGGAATTTACTTATCAAACTTCACGATTCTAATTGCTATACTTTAGTTGGCACCAATTTTTATCCCTTTTTGTGCCGTTCAGCCGTTATAAGAACAAATTTCGAAAAAAAAATCCATTTTGATGGGGCTTCTACATGGTCAGAGGAATTTACATACTAAATTTCACGATTATAGCTGCAATAGTAAAGTTTATATCATTTTTATCCCTTCTTGTCACGCCCGCCCCTTAGAAGTACAAATTGCGAAAAATCCATTTATGTTACTAGTCTACGTTGTCAGAGGAACGTACACACAAAATTCCACGACTATAGCTGAGTTAATTTAGTTGGTACTGTTTTTATCCCACTCACCCTTTATAAGTACAAATTTCGAAAAACTCATTAGATTTGCGCTACTACGTTGTCAGAGGAATTTAGGCACCAAATTCCACGACTATAGCTGCAATACTTTAGTTGGTACTATTTTTATCCCTTTTTGTCCCGCTCGTAATATCCATTTATGTACAAATTTCGAAAAATTAATTTAAATTTGCGCTTCGAGGTTGTCAGTTGATACCATTTTTATACCTTCTTGTCTCGCTCGCCCCTGAAAAGTACAAATTGCGAAAAACCCATTTATGTTATTAAAAATTTCACGACTATAGCTGCAATACCTTAGTTGGTACTATTTTTATCCCTTTTTGTGCCGTTCACCCCTTACAAACTTTCGAAAAATCCAATTATGTTGCAAGTCTACGTTTTCAGAGAAATGTAGATACCGATTTTCACGAATATAGCTGCAATACCTAAATTGGTACCATTTGTATCCCTTTTAGTCTCTTTACTCCCTTAAAAGTACATATTTCTAAAAATCCCTATTTGTAGATCGTCTGCATGGTCATTGCAAGGAACACACCGTTTCTAACTACTGCCGTTTAGTCAGAACGAAGGTTCGATGTTTATCCTTTTTTTTTTGTCCATTTTACCCCCTAAAAGTACGAATTTCGTAAAACCCATTCTTAGTCGACGTCTACGTCGCTTCAGCCGTTTGGTCTGGGGGCTGGTCAATGATCAAAGTCAGTAACGCAATTCTTTTATATATATACAGGGTTTTCCAACAAGAGGTGTTATTTTGAATCAACCGGTATTTCGGTAGCTGTCTCTTTTGAAGCTTTTATTCTTTGACATTTGAAAAGTAGAAACTACGCCATTACTAAAAATGGAACGATACACGCTTCAACAACGCATTGAAATTATTAAAATTCACTACAAAAATAAATCATCTTGACTGATGAGGCCCATTTCCATCTCGGTGGCAACGTCAACAATCAAAATTGTTGCATCTGAGGCTCAGAAAAAATGGCATTTTTCTTTGAATACATAAATACCGCTCAAACGCCTTAAAAAGTCGTGAAACGGATTTGGTCCAAACATACTTAGGGTCACTCTTTCAATGCGTTACATTTTTTTCCTGTCCCAAACGTATTCCTTTTTCTTGTCGCAATTTTGTTACTGATTTAGACTTTCATTTGACTGCAATTGGTATGGTTGTCTCGAGGGCGAGTGATTTAGACCATAATATGATTTTAGGAGATTTTAATTTACCCTATGTATCTTGGCTTACCTTGCCAGGTGCCGAGGCTTTAACACCGTTGACGTCAACTTTTGATAGGGATGATTGGCCCTCGCATATAGTTAGACTTTTTACTGATCTTAACTTGTCTCAGATAAATTATGTGGGAAATTTAAATGCTAGGCAACTAGACTTAGTATTTGTCGATGATCCCCATTACATCGAAATCAGTAGAGTTCCTCCCATATCACTCCCGGAGGACGACTATCATCCTACCTTGAATATATCGATGTAGTACTCTGGTGAATCTTCTCCCTCCACTTCGCAAGATAATCGAACCTCTCCTCCTTGGGCACTCTAGAAGACAACCTTGGCTTTCGCGTGAGTTGTCTAGCATGAAGAATTCGAGAAGTAGACTTTTTAAGAAATTTAAGAGGACCGGTTTGAATTCAGATTATGTCAAATATTCCGTTGCTAGGTCGAAATATAGCATTGAGTCTCAGAGATGTTATAGGATCTACTTGGAAAAACTAAGGAATGATTTTAGGAAGAACTCTAGATCTTTTTATGATTTTGTTAATTTGAAACGTAGATCTTCAACTAAGCCGACAAGGATTAGAATGGATGGCTTAGAGTTTGGTGATGATCAGGCGATTGCTGATTGTTTTGAAAAATTTTTTGCGACGACATACTCAGAGCGATCTTATGGGTCGAGTGACGCCTACCTTTACAATATTTCTGCATTGAGTCAATTAGAAATTCCTGTTATTGATTTACCCTTAGTTTTGTCGAGTTTGAATAATCTCAAATCCACAAATAGTGTTGACCCTGATGGGGTGCCAAGTATAATTTTGAAATTCTGTGCTAGTGGTTTGGCTATTCCGCTAACATTATTATTTAATACTTCATTGAGTTTTGGATATTTCCCTTTGGCTTGGAGGAGTTCATTCATTGATCCCCTCCATAAGTCTGGCAGTATAATTGATGTGTCAAACTATAGAGCGATAGCTAAGTTGAGCGCTATTCCGAAGCTATTTGAGAAATTGGTTACTGAGGTTGTATCTCATAGAGTTTCTTCTAAAGGGTGTTTTTTATTGAGGTATAGAACTTCGAATTGAAATAAAACACAAGAAAATAGTTTTAATGTCCATCAATTTGGCTTTATTGGAAGGATAATTTTATGCCATTAATGTTTAAATATGATTTCGGGCATGTGGCCGCCGCGGCTGGCTCGAATATAGCCAGCATATGGGGCCGTATGTTGGCAATAACGCCACGAATGTTGGCTTCCAAGTCCACTAACGTTTCTGGTTTGTTGGCGTAGACGAGCGACTTCACATATCCCCAAAGAAAATAATCCAATGGTGTCAAATCACACGATCTTGGTGGCCAATTGACAGGTCCATTCCGCGAAATTATGCGGTTAACCGAATTAATTGCTCTGATGGACGATTATGTCGACCATAAAATGGACGGAGCTTGCGGTGAACTTCGCGAACTGAACCATTACTTTCGAAATAAATTTGCACGATTTGCAAGCGTTGTTCTTTTGTCAACCTGTTCATGATGAAATGGCAAACCAAACTAAATATTAATCACTTGACAGCTGACAAAATGGCCGCCAGTTAAAAAAGTGATGCCAACTTAAAGTTCTATACCCCAATAAAAAACACCCTATATATTGAGTCCTTATCAACATGGATTTCGTAAGGGCTTTTCTACTGTGACAAATTTGATTCAGTTTACTTCTCACTTTATTGATGAATTTGTTCAGGGTAATCCGACTGATGTCATCTATACAGATTTTAGTAAGGTATTTGATAAAGTGAACCATGAACTTTTGTTATATAAATTAGATCGTATATGTTTTAGCTCTAACTTCTTGAAGTGGATATCTTCGTATCTTTCAAATCGCTCTCAGATTGTCAAATTTGGTAATTCTTATTCTAGACCAATTATGATTCCATCAGGTGTTCCTCAGGGTAGTCATCTAGGGCCGGTTCTTTTGTTATTATTCATAAATGACCTTCCGGGGTCTATCATCAATTCTCGACTTCTAATGTATGCAGATGATGTAAAAATATTTGTTTCTTATAATTGGCCAGCATTTTCGAATCCATTGTAGGATGACTTGGATAGTTTTGGACGCTGGTGTGACATGAATTGTATGTAACTCAACCTAAGGAAATGCAGACACATGCGTTTCTTTAGATCGAATCCAAGATTTGTCAGATATAATATTAGAGGAACTGAGTTAGAGTTAGTTGATTCTTTTGTAGACCTTGGTATTCTAATGGATTCCGAACTGAATTTCAACAATCATATTATTACTATGGTTAACAAAGCAAATGGTGTTCTTGGCTTCATTAAGCGATGGGCTAAGGAGTTCTCCGATCCTTACGTAACGAAGCAGCTATTTACATCACTTGTCAGACCTATTCTGGAATATGGTTCCGTAGTGTGGGATCCTCAGTATGGTATCCATATTGAATTGAATTGAGTCAGTTCAGAAATAATATTTTCATTAAGACACTTGTATTGGAATAGTGATTTTATTCTGCCCCCTTATACTAGTAGATTGAAGCTGATCGACTTGCTTTCTTGAAAATCAGACGTGTTATGTATGTTGAACACCGTGATGGTTTATAATGTTATAAATGGTGATTTCTCTTCTTCTAGTTACTATCAATTCATCCATATTGATTTTCAGCGTACGAATTATGCTTCCGCAGAGCCCATTCGCAGAATGTTTATTGATTTCACTTCATTGTGTCACATCATAGATTTCGGATTAGGAATCGATATAATAAAGTCGAGGATTTTCTCCTGCTTGGATGTTTAGTTTGTTGTGACATGTTTACTTTAATATATTTAGTTACTAACTTTAAGAATAACTTTTATTTGCATGTGATACTAATATTTTGTTTAATATTTTTGTTATACCGGCTGTTGATATTTGATCTGTAGCTGGCGTGTACGTTATGGGCCGGAAGGGGCGGGTGTGAGAGGCGTTGGGACCGCTCGAAAAAATTGATTTCATGATATCTTTTTGAATCATAAGTTAGGTTGAAACTTAAAATTCTATCCCGCTCGAAATATTGAGAGACAAATTCAGTATCATACCCCATGGCATGAGATGAGTAGCTTTGAAAATAATGCAAACAGTGCGTTGTTTTGAAAAGAAAAACGACACATTCCTGGAACACTCAACATTTCAGGCAGCAGCCTAATGTGGATTTTGCACAAAGACCAAGCGCATTATTCGCTTACAAGTTTCAAGTGAATCTGAAATCGAAAACATACGACCTCTCGAACATCGTTAGCGTTTCTCAGTTTGGGCCTGGGAGCAGTTCGATTTATTTCTCAAAAAAAAACATTCTTTCTGACGAACCGAATTTTCAAATCGGTGCAGATCAGAGGATCGGAAACCCCCAAAAAATATTGGTTTGTGTAAAATATAAAGAAAAGAAGTTGAACACAGATTTCAAACGATTTTTTTCATTTTTTCCGCGCAGATTTACCTCGACCGGCAAATAT
This sequence comes from Polietes domitor, assembly GCA_947397865.1. NCBI lineage: Eukaryota > Metazoa > Arthropoda > Insecta > Diptera > Muscidae > Polietes > Polietes domitor. The sequence continues at coordinate 5,442 of CANDYM010000318.1, forward strand.
CTTTCCCTACAATTACGACATTCAGAGATTCAAAACAGATGTCAACCCTCTTTCCAGAGGGTTGATGTGAACCCTCTCCCTCTTTCCTCCTTCCAATACCTCATCTTCCATCCGCCAACGCAATGCACTGCATTTATAGGGGACATACCCAGAGTAAAAAAAATCTCCCATTTTAATTTATTGACACTTTTATTAACCCAAATTTGGCAATCTAAAATAATTCACGACATAAAATCGAAAATATATAAGAATAAAAATTTGATTGCAGGATTATATATATTTTTTTTAAATACGTCTACCTGTCAGCATTAATCTTTCAGTTCTTCCAATCCACTGAAAAATCTAATGCCAATCGAATTTTACCATTTACCTCAAAGGTAGTACTCAACAAATATATGCCATTCAGAACGGGTATTAAGGGTTTCTTACCCGCTAAAGTGAAGTTCGTCAAATAGATATCGTGCTAAAAAGTTTTCAGAATATATATATCTATATATACGAAATTATGCAATTAGTCACAGCCAGGTCAGCTCAGTCGGCACTTACATTATAGGGACAGGTGTGATTGAGGTTTGCATACGGAGCAATATAGTTGTAGACATGGGCAAAGGCTACGTTTCTTTTTTGATTTCTCAAAAAAGCACAGGCATCCCAGGTATTGCTCATCAGTGGCAGACGGACCGAATCAGCGAATCTCATGGTAAGGCCAACACGACAGTTCGTCACGGGCACCTGGAGGAGTCGCACAATCAGGGAAACCCTAGAATCATTTGTGCCTTTCATAGTCAGTTGACACAAGTCGACTTTCAGAAATTGCGGATCAAGTGCCTGGCACCGGATATTTTTTACGAAAAGCTGGCTGCTATGCACCTATCGAACATATCGAAAGTTGCGAGCTAGTAATTCAGATCACAGATCCTAAAGGCAACCCACCTGTTTTAACAGCAGCACAACGCTTATTAAATATTTCACGACGCGTCTGGCAAACATATTCTCAAGAATCGCAGCTTTTATTAGCTTGAAGGTCGATGGCAAACTGATGGTTTTTTTTTGCCACCGAAGGTGTTGTGTTTTTGGTTTTGAAATAATTACCTCAATAATTACTTAATGGAGGCATGCCATTAGTAACCACTTCGATATACGTATAAATAGATCGAATCAGCAAAAATATTGTTATTATTATTATTATTCTGTCAAAATAATTATATCACAGATAAATATTGTGTTTTTACCAACATCCTGTTTCAACAAAGAATTTCAAGTTTTTGAAATAATTAATTACCTAATTAGGACCACCACTCTGAAATTTGTTTTCGTTTTTTTGCTTTCTCTAAAAATCTTTTAGTTTTTTTTTGTTTGTATTTTTTTGGTCTGTAATCAATATTTGATTTGAACTGGGATATAGTCCAGGCTCAAGACCATTTTTTAATAGAATGCAAATTTATTTTCAAATGACATGGTGACATTTACAACATATTAATCTGGGTATGCTAATATAATAATAATACCTCCGAATCTGCTGAACCAATTAGGCTCATTTGTATACCCTCAATCTACAGAGTAGGAGGATATATATCATTTGGGCCAGCAAATGAGTGTAAAGCATTGAAGGAGTGACTTAATACCCTAAGTATGTTTAGACGAAATCCGTTTCACAACAGACGTCCGTCCGTCTGGCTGGCTGGCGTACATGATAACTCGTGTCGTTGTCATCTTCGTTCGAAGATGGGCGAAAATGCCACGCCCCTTCTGATACCTCCCACACAAATAGCCCCTATTCCAATGTTAAATTGAAACCCATATAACTTCCACACGGTTATTCGAAATCAGCTATATTTTGGTATCGATAATGTTTATACACTCCACGAGAGTATTATGTCTTTGTGCATTTGTTTGTAACACCCAAAAGGAAACGAGATAGACCCATTGTTAATTATACCGATCGTCTTAGAATCACTTTCTGAGTCGATTTAGCAATGTCCGTCTGTCTGTCTGTCCGTCCGTCCGTCCGTCCATCTATTCTTGTAATCACGATACAGGTCGCAATTGTAGACAGAACCAAATGAAACTTTGCACAACGATGTTTTTCGGGATAAGGACGAACGCTATTTAATTTGAAGAAAATCGGTTCAGATTTAGATATAGCCCCCATACGAATTTCACTCCCGATTTGACTCTTTTCACTCTAGATACCACATATTACAAAAGATTTGCTTTAAAATTGGCAAAACATCTTATATTGTAACTAGAAACACCTGTGGTAAAAATGTGTTAGATCGGTTCAGATTTATATATAGCTCCCATACAAATTTCTCTCCCGATTTGACTTTTTCCGCTCTAGAGACCACATAATGTATCAGATTGTCGTCAGATTTGGTAAAACATCTTATATTTCCACTAGAAACACCCATGGTGAATATCGGTCAGATCGGTTCAGATTTATATATAGCTCCCATACAAATTTCGCTCCCGATTTGACTTTTTCCGCTCTAGAAACCACATATTATATCAGATTGTCTTCAGATTTGGTAAAACATCTTATATTTCCACTAGAAACACCCATGGTGAAAATAGGTAAAATCGGTTCAGATTTAGATATAGCCCCCATACAAATGTCGTTCCCGATTTGACATTTTTCTCTGTAGAAACCACATATTGTACTCGATTTTCTTTAAATTTGGCACAAGATCATATAATCTTACTAGAAACACCTATGCAGAAATTGGGTAAGATCGGTTCAGATTTAGATATAGCCTCCATATAAATGTCTCTCCCGATTTGACTTTTTCCGCTTTAAATGCCACATATTCTAATAGATTTTCTTTAAATTTCGCACAACATCTTATAAACTAACTAGAAACACATGTGGCTAAAGCGGGCTAGATCGGTTCAGATTTAGATATAGCCCCCATACAAATGTCGCTCCCGATTTGACTTTTGCCGCTTTAAAAGCCACATATTGTGCTCGATTTTCTTTAAATTTCGCACAACATCTTATAATCTGACTAAACAAAACTATGGTGAAAGTGGGTAAGATCGGTTCAGATTTAAATATAGCCCAAATTCAAATGTTGCTCTTATAAGTTTAACCGATTTTGGCCAAACTATACATTTTATATTTCACCTATTTCGTTCCAGGTTTCAATATGTCCTCATACAAATGTCCTTTCCGATATAAAATTTTTTGTCAAACACATACATTTACAGGATACAAAAAACTTCCCGTTTTCACTTTTTCACCGAATTGAATTGTATTCGGATTGAAAGTGGAGTGTATCATAGAGTCGGCCCCGCCCGACTTTAGCCTTTCCTTACTGGTTTTATAATCACTTTAAATGTACTAAACCCGTCATTTTTGCCACGCCCCTTCCAGTACCTCAAATACAAATCACGCAAAATTACTGATGATCGGAAGACTGTGAAATTTGATATTTACCAATGCTTTTATAGTTGTTACATTCGCATGGATATCGGCGATATTGCCACACCCCTTCTGGTATCTCCCACAAAAAGTGACATAAACTTTGGTTACAATAAAACCAATATAAAATCCAAAATCAAATCATAAAATCAAAATCATTTGCAATTTGATATTTGAAAATGTTTTTATAATCACTTTAAACCTAAAAAGTATTTACGCTTTAGCCACGCCCCTTCTTGTATCGCCCACACAATGGTAATATTAAATCCTTCATAACTTATGTACTGGTGCATGGAGTTCACTATGACTTGATATTCGATCATGTTTTTACAATTGTTTTATAAATGTGGAAGCTGGGACCATATGACACGAACTTCCTAATACCTTCCACGTAGGGCGGCTACGTCCAATTTAATTCCTTATAATTTACGTATGTATGTTCTCTGAGAGAGAGGGTGTATATAAGTCGGTTTAGCCGACTGAAGCTTACTTACTTGTTTTCTATTTATTCGTTACAATATTATCCATCGTATGGACTTTTTTGATTTAATGTCCTGTTTAACCCGAAATTTTCATCGATTTTTTTCAAACAGCTGCCATTTATACAAAAATATTTTTAGATAAAAATCCTACAATGGACAATAGCCTTAAACAGCCTTAATGCCTATCGGAAGAAACACGCACGCCTCCAGCAAGAGTTTTCAAAACATGGTCACGCTTGTCATCCCATATCTCTGTCATTTTGCAACTTTTGCAATTTCTTTTGTTCTTTTTTATTATGTCTTTGTTCATTTGATTGTAACCAACCCAAAAGGAAGCGAGATAGACCCACTGCCTGACCCACGATGTCGAAAGAAAATCTATGCGAACGAAAGCCAGTCACTCACTTTCGCATCAAAAAGCGATCCACTATCTTCTGACTTTTCGTTCGCATAGCCTTACGTGTTGTGAGTGAATGAATATGTTGCCAGATAAAAAATCAACAAATAATCGCAAATATGCCAAGAAAAAACTTTAAATATCCAAATTCTAACATATAATAAAAAAAGTTGACACAACTTTTTCTCAGCTGAAATATTTGAAAACAAAATTCGAAAAAAAATAATGTGAACAATCAATATTTGGGGTTGTTTTTGTGTGTTGTCGAAAAATATAAATTTTTCCAACGCGCACATTTTTTGGAGGAATGCTAATTTCGAGATCCCCGTAGGGGAGATGTTCTTGAGATGACCAGAATATACTTATTTCACATGTAAATGCATATGTGCATATCTAATTTCTTTTACAGATTTATAGGAAATTTTCATGTTGATGGACTAGTTGCGGGACACCAACGTTTTCAAAAAGACTTCGACCGGAAAAAAACGAAACGCTTGGGTAGGAGCCACAAATTAAAGCCATTCCTGAAGATCCTTACTAAAGGAATACAAGGAACGCAATTGAAAAATCCTACAGCAGAAACACTCCGGTGCACGGAGCAACGGAAAGTATAATTGCGAGATGCGTTCTGCACAATATGTGTAACAACTCAATTGATGCCTATAAAGTTCGAGGCGATATTATCTCGAACGCCGAGGAAGAAGTATGAAGTAGAGCAATGAAAATATAAAATAAATTTGTTTTGTGTTTTATTTATTTATGCTTGCGACAGACAAAACACAAGTGAGTGATTTTGACATTTTCATTCGCTCAGATGACAGAACAAAAAGTTAGTGGGCCCCGATTTTGCACTGAAATGCTTACGTTATCGTTCGCATAGATTTCCGTTCGCTTTGCCGTTCTAGTGCCTGTTAGTGGGTCCCAAATCAGCTGTTTGACGCATGAGAGGCATGCGAACGTTAACGTTCGACATCGTGGGCCAGGCAGCCATTGTTAATTATACCGATCGACATAGAATCACTTTTTGAATCGATTTAGCAAGGTCCGTGTGTCCATCTATTCTTGTAATCAGAGTACAGGTCGCAATTGTCGTTAGAACATAATGCGACTTTGCACAAACAAATCGGTTCAGATTTAGATATAGCTACCATAAAAATTTTGCTCCCGATTTTACTCTCATATTTTCTTCCAATTTGGCAAAACGCCATATATTTTAACTAGAAACAGCTCTAGTAAAAATGGACTAGATCGGTTCAGATTTATATATAGCTGCCATACAAATGTCTCCTTCGATTTGATTATTTCCGCCCGAGAAACCAGTTATTTTAACAGATTTTCTTCAAATTTGGCAACACAACTTATATTTCCACTAAAGACAGCTCATGTAAAAATGGTCAAGATCGGTTCAGATTTAGATATAGCTCCTATACAAATTTTGCTGCCGATTTGACTCTTTCTGCTCTATAAATCACATTTATCAACAGATTTTCTTCCAAAATGCTATATATTATAACTAGAAACAGCTCTGGTGAAAATAGGCCAGATCGGTTCAGAATTATATATAGCTCCCGTACAAATGTCTCCCCCGATTTGACTATATCCGCTCTAGAAACCCAGTATTTTAATAGATTTTCTTTAAGTTTGGAAAAACAAATTATATTTCAACTAGAAACAGCTCTGGTAAAAATGGGACAGATCGATTCAGATATATGTATATACAATACCAATTTCGGCACCGAACTGATTATTTCCGCTCTAGAAATAGCATTATTGATCAGCTAATATTTCAAATAGAAACATCCATGGCGAAAGTGGGTCACATCGGTTCAGATTTATATATAGCTCCCATATAAATGACTGCCCCGATTTGATTCTTTCCGCTCTAGAAACCACATATTTAACAGATTTCCATCTTATATTTCAACTAGAAAACCCATTTAGCATAGGTTTCCTAGATGAAATAAAGGGTCATATCGGTTTAGGTTTATATATAGCTCCCATACAAAGTTTTTGTTCAAATTTTCTTACAAATACAGATAGCGCTATGCAATTAGTAGTATATTCTTCTCTTATACGTATATCACCCGGTTCAAATGTAACGACCTTCGTATACCTTACACCACAGGGTATAAAGACTAGGTGTAGGGTATCATATAGTCGGCCACTTTAACCTTCCTTACTTGTTTCCATTTACATTAACCCCAAAAATTGAGTTTATGGGACAAATTAGCACTAATTCAGAAAATTAACACTAACCGAAATTAACCCTAAAATCGCTTATTATTATTATTTTGACTTATTACTGGCATTTAAGTAGTGTTATGAGTTTTGGTGTATTCAGCGGCTAATAGTAGAATTTTATATATATATATTATATATATATGAATTTTATTTTTGAATAACACTTTGACCGGACAATCACCTCTTTAGGGGTATATTTTGCACTTTTACAGAAAACTGGCCAAAGAGAACCCTATATTGAGGCGGTAGAGGGTTAATATGTTCCACAAAAATGTTCCTCGTAGTGTTTTAAGTAATATTGACGAACACATTCTATACATAAAATGTAAGTATCACAAGATTTCCTATGCCGAACGTGCAAGAGCTAAATAAAAAATAATAAACAATTTCTTATTTAAATAAATACCTAATTGATAGTGATATTTTATTTATATATATTATATCTACAGCTTCCTTGTGACGTAGAATATTTTTTCCATTCACACCATCCCCCATAAATTCAACGTTGTGGAACAGTTTAGCATCTATCCGGAAAAACTACGAAATTAACCCTAAAATGAATTTCGAATTCTAGTAGAATTTTATTGAAAATTTTTAGTAGAACATTTTGACCGGGTAAGCAGCCTCTGTTGTAGGGGTGTTTTTACCCTTTTGCGCAAAAGGGACCAAAAGACCCCCATATGGGGGAGCTAGAGTGTTAAAATGTTCCAAAAAAAATGTTCCTCGTAGTGTTTTATGTAATTTTATTGAGTACTTCCTAGACTTAACTTGTAAGGATCACAAGGTTTCATATGCCAATTCATCATAAGAATGTGCAAAAGGAGGGAAAATATTTCCCTCGCCCATCCAATATACACAAAGGGGACCCAAAACACCCCTATCTGGGGGAGCTAGAGTGTTAAAATGTTCCACAAAAATTTTCCTCGTAGTGTTTTATCTAATTTTATTGAACATATCCTATACTTCAAATGTATTTTATATACATATCCTATACTTCCTATGCCGATTCATCATAAGAATATGCCAAAGGAGGGAAACATTGATCACCCCTCCAGAATGCGCAAAAGGGACCAAAAAGACCTCTATAGGGGTGAACTAGAGTGTTAAATTGTTCTACAAAAATATTCTACGTAGTGTTCTAAGTAATATTGCTGAACATATACTATACTTTAAATATAAGGATCACAAGGTTTCCTATGTCGATTCATCAGACGAATATGCAAAAGGAGGATAGATTGATCACCCATCCAAAGTGCACAAAAAGGACCTAAAATCCCTTATGTGGAGCAGCTAGACGACTAAAATGTTCTACAAAAATGTTCCTCGTGGTGCTTTAAGTAATATTACTGCCCACATCCTATACTTCAAATTTAAGGATAACGAGTTTTCCTATTTAGATTCATCATAAGAATATGCAAAAGGAGGAAATATTGATCATCCCTATAAAATGCCCACAATATTTATAATTTATTTTCGTACGTTTGCGGCTCATAGGAAGACGATATGGGTATCAAATGAAAGAGGAGAATATCTGTTAAAAATACTTAAAATTTTATGTTACGATCTTTAATAACAAACATTTAAAATTAAAATCATAAGAATATGCAAAAGGAGGAAATATTGATCACCCCTCTAAAATGGCCACAATATTTATAATTTATTTTCGTAGTTTTGCGGCTCATAGGAAGACGATATGGGTATCATATGAAAGAGGAGATGATCTGTTAAAAATACTTAAAATTTTATGTTACGATCTTTAATAACAAACATTTAAAATTAAAATCATAAGAATATGCAAAAGGAGGAAATATTGATCACCCCTCTAAAATGGCCACAATATTTATAATTTATTTTCGTACTTTTGCGGCTCATAGGAAGACGATATGGGTATCATATGAAAGAGGAGAATATCTGTTAAAAATACTTAAAATTTTATGTTACGATCTTTAATAACAAACATTTAAAATTAAAATTTTGCTCTTATTTATTTTTTCATGTTTTACTTTTTAATAGGCGAATACTTGATGTGGTTGTTAATGCTACATTGACACAGTTAGAAGCATACAATTCAAAGTATTTTTAATAGATATTCTTCTCTTTAATTTGATACCAATACGGACTTTGTATGGCTCACAAAAGTACAAAAATAAATTATTAAAAATTATGGCGAAAAATTTTTTTTTTTTTAATTTAAAATTTAAAAAGAAAAAATAATGGGAAAAGTTGAATTGACTTTGACTACAATTAGGAGTTGAGAAAAATAAAACAAATTTATATTATTAATAATGCCGACAAGTATTTTTTCGCATTTTTTTATTTTTTAAATTTAAATTTTTTATAAGAAAAATAATTGGAAAATCTGAATTGCCTTGGAATACAATTAGCTGTTGAGACAATAGCTTATCTCAGCGCAAAATGGAATTGGCCTTAAGGCACTTACTTCTTTCTCCATTTTCATTTCGGAGAGTGTTCCGAAATATACTGTGTCATTTAGTAATTAACCCCCACCCCAAATATGTGCCGTGTTTCATGTTTGAAATTTGTAGTTATCAAAATTTTATTTTCATTTGCAATTTTTATAAAAATGTACACACATCATTCCCCCATCCCCATAGCCAACATCTCAAAAAAAAAAAAACCGAATGGATGCCTACTAAGCATCAATCACGTCATGACTGGCGGAAAAATACAACGCCCTACGGCTAATTCTCCTCCTACAAAACGACATCGGCCGTCTGTCCGTCCATCCTTCCCAGCATGACGAGACACAAGGAGGAGAGTGAAAAAGGATGTGTGCTGGTTCTTAAGTATTCCACAAGACGACGACGACTACGAACTGTCTTCTTTCGTTTTCGGGGGGAAACAAATCGTTTTAAAAATATGTTATAATTTCAATTTAATGTCTTCATAATGCCGCAGCATCAACAAGATACGTACGTAGAACTGGTGCTGCCACACTGTTGCTTACCCCCTTAACACAAGGCATTTGTTGATGCTGCCACCGATTGTCTTGCGAGTGGCAGAAGACCGACCGACCTTTTCAATGAAAATGATGACGATGAATTAGAAGTTTTTTTCTTGGGTAAAAGAAAAAGGGCAAATGTTGGGAGAGGGGGAACTTATTTATGTTGCGTGCCACGTTTTGTTGCCGTTTATGTTTTACTTTGACTTAGACGTGCGGACGGAGGGACGACCGCCGACACGGCCCAATGTAACTACAAAAATGTTATTGGGTTGTCACTGCCGCACGAACGACCTTTACGACATTGATTTCTTTGCTTTGTTTGGGTTTTTACTTACCCCGGCCGATGTGTCTGGTTGGCTGGCTGGCTTCATAACACGCTTTGCGATCCAACGAAGACGTTGCTGTCGAAGATGATGATGAAGGAGCTGGGAGCAACGTGTATGTGTAAGTTTTGGGGTTGGCTGGAAGTTTTTCCCGGAGTTGGAGGTGTTTTGGGATGTGGTTGCACGCTGCTGGCTGTTGCTTTGATATGACGGAACACAGACGTCTGGATGGATGGCTGGCTGGCTGGTTGGACAGACACCCAGACCGTGTGTCAATGTGTTGCTGGCTGCTACACATGCTGTGCCTGTCGTTGGTGTCAGGCATGTAAATGTGCTCTCGTAATATATCTTTTGAGAAATGACAACAGCAATAACACCAACAATATTGTAAAAAGTCTATATCTCTGGGATATCGGTGAGACATATGAGCACTGTCATCCGTTTGATGGAGTTTTATTTATTTGTCTCAGCGGCGTACGGTGTTTGACTGACTGACTGTAGCTTTTGGGTTTGTGGCTAACATTATGATGAGATTCCATTTGGTGAGATTTCCGAGGGTCGTTAGAACAATTTAAAAAATTAACAAATGTGGACAATTGTAATCGATCAATTTTCAGACATATCTGACATCTAATTTCCAGAGCAGACTATTGATGAAAGCTTGCAAGGCCGCCCATTCAAGGAACAAAATGAGAAAACTGACTGAAGACAGGGTCATAAAATTTGGAGGGTAGTCAACAATTATGACGAAGAGGCGGGCTTTTTAAATCGTCTTTTTAGAGATAAAAATGGGACAAAAAAGGGTAAACCTTCAAACCAACGTCCTTACTAAATAGCAGTACTTTTAATGGCGTAAGAAACAAAAAGCGATACAAATGGTACCAATTTAGGTATTGTAGCTATAGTCGTGGAACTCGCAATATAAATAGATTTTTCGACAAAAACGGGATAAAAATGGTACCAACCAAACCATTGCAGTTCGAACGGTGAAATTCGACGTATATATTTCTCTGACCACGTACACACGCAACATAAATATATTTTTCAAAATTTTTAATTTTAAGAGGGAAGCGTGACAACAAATAATAAAAACATTACGAACTGAAGTATTACATCTAGAATCGCAAACTCTTCTGACCACGTAGAAGCAAAATATAAATGAATTTTTTGAATTTTGTACTTTTAAGGTGAGGGGGATAAAAAGGGTACCAACCAAATCCTTACAGCTAGAATCGTAAAATTCGCCATAAACATAAATATATTTAGTACTTTTAAGGGGAAGAGGGACAAAAAGAGATACAAATGGTATCAACCAAATTATAGCAGCTAGAATCATGAAATTCGGTGTGTAAATTCCCCTAACCAAGTAGAAGCTCAATATACATAAATGGATGTTTAAGCATTACAGAAAGGGATAGAAATGGTACCAACCAAAGCATTCCAATTAGAACCGTAAAATTCGGTGAACATATTTAGGTGTGCTATTTAAAACTTTAAATTTGTTCTACCGATTACATCGACATTGAAAGGTGGAATAGCATTAATTTTTATTTTCATTTTCAGGTTTATGTTTGACATTTGCAAAATGGGACACGATACGCTCGAACAAAATTGAGAAATATTAAAAACTTACTCCAAAGTAGTGAGTATTTAATGCAAATTGAAAGAAATTTACCTGAAAATGTTTCGTGTTTTCATATGAAGCTCATTTTCATCTCGTTGGCTATGTCAATTAGCAAAATTGCCGCATATGGCGTTCAGAGAACACACAAGTGACTATTGTGAAGCCGATGCATCCACAACGAGTTACTGTTTGGTGTGGATTTTGGGCTGGCGGCATCATTGGACCAGAAAAATTGGGTTGATCGGATGAGGTACTGCCGAGCCAGTCGTAGTAGTCATATAATTTTTATCGTTTTTGATCCCGCTCTCCCCTTAAAAGTACAAATTTTGAAAAAGCATTTATGTTGCAAGTCTACGTTGTCAGAGGAATTTACGCACCAAATCTCACGACTATAGCAGCAATATTTTAGTTGGTACCATTTGTATCCGTTTTTGTCCCGCGCAACCCTTAAAAGTACAAAATGCATTTACATATATTGCGGTGAGAGGAATTTGCATATCAAATTTTACGACTATAGCTGCAATACTTTAGTTGGTACCATTTTTATTCCTTTTTGTCCCGCTCACTTGTTAAAAGTACAAATTTCGAAAAGTCCAATTTTACTGCACTTCTACATGGTCAGAAGAACTTATATATCAAATTTCAAGAAAAATACCTTTTTTCACGATTCTAGCTGCAATTCTTAAATTGGTACCATTTTTATCCCTTTTTGTCTCTTTCCTCCCTTAAAAGTACAAATTTCGAAAAATCCCGGTTTGTAGCTCGTCTGCATGGTCATTGCAAGGGACACACCGAATTTCATGTTTCTAGCTACTGCCGTTTAGTCAGGACGAAGGTTCGATGTTTATCCCTTTTTGTCCCATTTTACTCCTTAAAAGTACGAATTTCGTCGACGTCTACGTCATATTTCGGAACTACCCTGAAAATTTCATGACCCTGGATTCAGCCGTTTGATCTGGGGGCTGGTCAATGATAAGTCAGTCAGTCAGTTCAGATTGTGTTCCAGTATTAAATGACAAAGTTCAACCGTTACAATAAAACCAGAAATTTGATAAAAATTATCAGTACTTTATTTAAAATCTTAAACTATATATATATATTGAGGTATTTAAAATTTTATTTCTCTTATTTTGATTTTCGAAATAATTCCATTAATTATTTTTTTGAAACTTTAAAGTAGTGCCCAAGATATAAATCAAACAGAATTTCAATGAAAAATCTTGAGAATGATATTTTTAACGCAAGTTTTAAAACAATTAAAATCCAAGAAAAAATAGTTCATGGCTTTTTTTCCTATTTTGTGTAGCTTTCCATTACCCACTGATAAATTTTAAAATATCATCTTTATACAAACTTTTGAACATAAAACAGCAGAATAATGTCTTAAAAATTACAATGCCTCCCTCTCGTAAATGTTATAGATCTAATGTTTAATAGAAAATTGCTGAAGAAATTAATAAATGTAATTTTCTATCGGAATTATTTACTCTCGTTGAAATTTCCAAGAGGCAATAGTGGACCAAAATCAATGAGTTTTTAATAAATTTATTTATTGATTACTGCAAAAATAAGATGAACATGTACACATTTGTGGAGGTTTGACCTTTGATTTTAAGACTAAATCTAAAAATATTTTAATTTTAACATAAGCATTACTAAGGATTTTGTTCTTTAAAAATGGATAACTAAGCTGCAATAACGACAACGTACATAGAAGGTTAAATTTTCACTCAATTGAAAAAATAATTCTACACATTGCGTCAACAACAATAGAAACAAATCAAAAAGTAACATTATATTAACAGTTTTTGACTTAAGTCAAAAAATACCAACATAAAATTATTATTTTTTGCAAATTTGTTTTTATACAAACATTTACATAGTACTTGTTATTAATAAAAAAATCAACATTGATTGTGTTGTAGTGGGAAAATTCAATGCAGAGGAACTACAGAAGTTCCACTTATTAGTTATCCCCACACAGAATACAAAATACGTATATGGACACAGTGTGAATACTTAAAAGTGTGGTTCTCCTCCCTTCCACTACCAAACACAAAATTTTCTTCGTAAGAAGGAAAAAATTGATCGAAACGTAATGCAAAAAAAATAACAAATTTTAGAAACCGAATCAGTTTCGGGATATTTTGAAGTAGATAAATCCACAACCATCCACACCTTAAAAGTGGAAATTGAGCGCTATTTCAATCCAATTTCTAAAAAAATCATTTAAATTAAAAACAAGTATAAACGGCATTAAGTTCTACCGGGCTGAACTTGCTATACCCTCCACAATGGATTGCATTTCACCCATAGAAGCTGTCGATTTTCGTTGAAGTGCAGTAATATTACAGGAAAATATATTTTTTTAATATAGCTAAACCAAAACAAAAATAATTTTATAAATAAATATAATATTGTTATTATTTCAAACCATGATTATAAGGCAAAGCTACTAATACGTTTACACTACATATATCGAAATAATACTTCAAGTCAATTCAAAAAATAAATATTCTTATATTTATATTTTCAAAAAAGCTTTAGTACCAGAAATATTTGTAGGTAGTGGGTGCTACAGTTGGTTGTATTTCCATTCTACTTTATTTTCAAGAGTACAATTTTTTAAAATCATTATCTCACGTACATAGCTTCATAATAACTTCATGATTCATCCAATTTTTGCAGTAAAAGTAAAAAAGTACGAATTTTGAAAAAAAAAAAATTATTTCGAGTGTCTATGAAGTCAGAGGAATGTATACACCGAATTCAATGACTCTAGCTGCGGCCATTTGGTTGGTACCATTTTTATCCCCTTTTGTCCCCTTAGAAGTGCGACATTCTAAAATCTTTTTATTTTACTTGAAAGTACGAATTTGAAAAAAAGTCTACGCAGTCAGAGTAATGTATACTCCGAATTTCATTTGGTTGGTACTATTTTTATCCCCTTTTTCCATTTTAACCCCAAAAAGTACGAATTTCGAAAAATCAGTTTATGTTACGTGTCGACGCAATTAGAGGAATGTCTACACCGAATTTCATTATTCTAGGTGCAGCCGTTTGGTTGGTACCATTTTTATCCCTCTATTCCCATTTTATCCCTTAAGAGTACGAATTTGGAAAAAATAATTTCATATTATGTACCTACTCAATTAGAGGAAAGTAGCGAAGGAGGAATGTAGCGAATTTCGTATTTCCAGCTGTTGTCGTTTGATATGTACCATTTTTATCCCTTTTACCCCCTACGAATAAAAATCGTACACGTTTTTGTTATCGGGGAAATGCGCATACCCAATATCAAGTAAGTACAAGCAGACATATTAAAAAAATACTCTAAATTTTAGGGGTTATTATGGGTTTTTTCAGTCCTTGTGAGGGAAAAAATTTTCCCTTTGGGCCGATTTCGTCCAGATTCATTCCCAACCGATTTACGACTATAAGACGTATTTGTGCAAAATTTGGACCTCCTAGCTCCTTTCGTTTAGATGCTAGCATGCTTTCAACAGACGGACATGGCTAGATCGTCTTAGAATTTTATGACGATCAAGAATCTATACACTTTATAGGGTCCCAGGTCGATATTTCAAGGTGTTACAAACGGATTGACAAAGTTAGTATACCCCCATCCTAGAGGTGGAGGGTATAAACATGATAAAAAAATACATAACCGAACAAATTTTAGAGACTGAAACAGTTTCTGTATGTTTTGAAGTAGAGGAACATATTGCATGAATCATTTTTTGTCTCCTGGAGGGAAGTGGGCCCACCTAGAGAATTTGCTGCTCATTATCATTTCTGCTACCCCAAGTCTCCTCTATAAAACTCTCTTTGGTGTTTCATTCACCTGGACAATTATAAGTGCTTATAACTCTTGCCTATGGTCGTCAAAGGTCCAAATTTCAACGAAAAATCAGGGTTTTTAAATTCGATAAAAATATATGAAATGGAATAACTTTATTTTCGAAACTGTGATTTTATACACTTGCTTGGAGGTTTTCTTATATTCTAATATTAATGCCTTCCACACTTTGACAGAGGACATTAAACGCGTTTTCAATTCAATTTCTGAAATTTACATTTATATATATATGCAAGCCAATGAGGTGCTTGTATGGTGGCAATGTGTACGTTGTTATTTGGTGTGTTTGGTTTGTCTAATATTCGGAAAGTAAGTTGTGCGTCTCATTCGTTTGGAAGAATTATTTGCTTAAAAAGTCCGGTTATTTGGTTGCGCAGCCTTCTGAATAAGGCCGTCACGGGCCGGAAATAACGATAGAGGTAGTGTGCAGCCCAGCAATAAATATCACCATGGCATTTATAAATAAATTGACATTATTTAAAATAGTCTTGAGCCAGGACAAAAATTAAATTCAAATCATTTATATTTAAATTAAAAAATTGCAAAAAGCAGTTTCCGAGTTCCATATTTACCCAAAAATTCATCTTCTCAAATTTTGTATTAAATGTTGCGGAATTTTCCAGACACAAATGTTCCCCCTTCCTGACTTCGGCATAACACCAACCTCCTCCTCCTCCTCCCGCTCTTGACGACTGGTGTTACAAGATTTTGCCTTTAAGGAATTGTTGTCTGTCTGGCTGCCGGCATATTGTCGACTGACAGGGATTTTGTTTTGGCTTCTGAATTTTTCATTGTCGTGTACAAGCTTGTTATTGTTTTCCGCAGTTGTTGTTGTTATTGTTGCTGCTGGAGTTGTAGAGAAGATGTGTGGCTGTCGAATGGCATCGTTGGCATCAAATTTAAAGCAAATGAAAGATGATTTTTTTCCATTTTGCCTCAAAGACGAAAATGAGTAGTAGTCGTAGTCGTCGTGGTGGTGGTGGTGACGGTGGTGATAACTTAACTTTAGACAACAGCGTCAAAACATTCATGTAACCAACCACCAGACTCGAGACACAGTCACAGTCATACTAGGCACACATCCGAGTGGCCTACCTCCCTCCCTCCCTCCATCCATCAGCATTCGTCTGTAAGACCGTCCTTCCTTCCGCCCCTCTATCAGTCCGTCCACCCGTCCATCTGTCCATGCATCATTCAGTTATTCCGGCGGCCCCCAGTTCACGACAAGTCATCCATTTATTCGCAACAACCAAAACGGAAAGTATTGCTCGAAACATATCAACAACAATAGCAACAACAACAGCAATACAATGCCAACAACACAGCACAGAAATTCTTCAAGTGTTTTGGGAATGTTGGCAATGTAGTGGCATTTTATCCCCCTCCACTCATCTCCTCTCCTCTTCCCCTACCACACCACTCCAGCACTTTTGGAGTTGTCGAGACTTGGCTGGAAAAAAAAATAAAATAAAATATTTCATTGAAATAACATCAGCAGTGGCAGTCAGTCAAGTCAACCAGCCAAGAGTGAAAGAAAGATTCCTCCGCGGAATTTCTGGCCAAAGAAGTGATGATGTTGCTGCTGCTGCCAGTTTGGTCGGTCGTGTGTTGTCCCACTTGAAAATTTGGCATCAAATGTCATCGTTCACATTCTATTGCTGCCTGTTGCTGTTGTTGTTGGTTGTGTCATTGTTGCCGTTTTTTGTTGTTGTCATTGCTGTTGTTCCCAATGCTGTTTATTGCTCATGTTGCTTGTTGATGGTGGCGGTGTTTGTTGTTGCTGCTGCTGTTTATTTAGAGTTATATTTTATTAACTTTTTCTATATTGCCAAGATGTGGGTAGTTTTCCCGGCACACTTATTGTTATTCATTGTCGGCATTTCGATCAAGGAACACTCGAAAAACTTCAATAAAAATAAACCGATGCCCCCGTACACTCAGAAGCGAAAGCGTGTAATCATTTGAAAGTTTTTTCTAGGAAAAAAAAACACTAAGCTTAGCACTATTCAAATGAGTGATATAACTAAAAAATAAAAATAAATGAAAATTTTGTGTCCGATACCTACAAATTAATTTGTGTGTCGTTCATAAATCAGCATAATTTCACAATAAGCTACCGAACAAACGGAAGCTGTAGATATAATATATAAATAAAGTGACAGTACCAAGTGGGTATTTAAACAAGAAATTATTTATTATTTTTTCTTTTAGATCTTGCACATTCGACATGAGAACCTCGTGATCCTGACATTGTAAGTATAGGATGTGTTCGGCAATATTACTTAGAACACTACGAGTAACTATTTTGTGTAGCATTTAACCCGCTTGCTCCTCATCAAAGGGGTGTTTTTGCTCCTTTGACACCCCGTAAAACACGGGTTTAACAGGTCAAAATTTTCTACAAAAACATTTGAAATAACATTCTACTACAAGTCTCTGAATAGACCAAAACTCAACTTAAATGTCAGAATGACAGTCAAAACTATAAATCCATTTTAGGATTTTTAGGGGGTGATGTGAATGGAAGAAATATTCACCGAAGAAAAGAAAATTGTTAATATAATCTATATAAAGAAAATAAATTAATTATTATTTTTTTTCTTTAGCTCTTTGTTTTCAAATTTTAAGGAATTAAAACGCTTATCCTTTTAATTGAAAAGATTCTTGAAGACTGAAGGAATTTTTTTATTGATTTCCTGGAACACATGTATAGCCAAAATCAAAGCATTTTTGACTACAATTATACAAAGTACTAGCACGTACCCGCACGACATCACGGCGACTTTTCAGCAAAATACCCGGCGTCTTTAAGTAAATGATTCTCACAAATCAATGAGAAGCACAACTCACTTTCTGAATATCCATTTAGAAAATCGCACCAAGCAATAAAGCACACATCACCTTACAAGCAACGCATTGTGTTGCATATACTTACATATGCAACACAATGTGTACCACCTGACGAAGACTTTTACAGGTCAGAAATTATGATAGTGGAAGTGTGCAGCCAAGTAATAAATGTCACCTTGACATTTGTAAATAAATTTTTATTTTATAAAATTTGTAGATGCAAATAAGCCAGAAGAATATCCCAGTTCAAATAAAAAAATTGGATTTTTTTCAGGGTGGTGAAAATAATGTAAAATTTTTGAAAAAAAATCTCGTTATTTTGTGCGTCTACTTAGTTATAGGTCTGTGCACATCGACTTTCACGATTTCAGCTACAATAATTTGGCTCCCCCTTAAAAGTATACCATTTTACGTTTAGAGAGGAGTGTATACACTGAATTTTACGATTCTAGTTGTAATACCTTGGTTGGTACCATTTGTATCCCTTTCGAAGAATTCATATATAAAGGGTGATTTCTTAGCTATTATCTTTTTGGCAACACTGGTTTAAACAGCTGACGCACGTTTCGTGTTTTTTTTCACTGTCAAACATCTTCAGTTTGGTCTATAATTTAACAATGAATCGTCTTACAAACGAACAACCCTTGCAAATTATTGAATTTTATTATCAAAATGCGTGCTCTGTTAAGAAAATTCATTGCGACCCAATCGAAGCGGCTTTTCGGGCTATTGAGACTAAACTTCGCACCAAATTAACATTGTTGGACATTAAACCACCAACACGCTTACGTAGAGTGCGAACTGAAGAAAATTTCGCAGCTGTATCGGCCAGTGTTAATGATGACCATCAATTATCGATTCGTCGCCGTTCGCAGCAATTGGGCCTCTGTTACTCAAAAACGTGGAAATGCCAAAATTGGACGAAGCGGATGGACCATTTGAGGCGCAGTCAAGGTCAACATTTGCATGAAATAACCTTCAAACATTAAATTATATGGACCGTACTATCGATTCAAATAAAGATTTCATGCATTTTTCTGAATTTTATGTGTTTTTTTGGAAAAACTTTCCTTTAGCTTTTAAAAAATCACCATTTATATATCGATCGTAAGCTCCAGTTGTCTTCTTTTCCGAAAATGAAAGTGAAAATCGGTTGATAACCAACTAAGCTACAGGCATAAGCTCCAGTTACGAAAACCGGTTTTTTACCCATAACTCAAGATTTTGGGATTGTCTGGAAAATTTCAAATAAGGAGTCTTGTTCTACTCGATAATACCTACAAAAAGAAATAATATCAATTCACTGTCACACAGACCGAATTGCATCCAGATCGAGTATAGTTGACGGACCTAACTTTGTCGTACTCTAAAGGCCAATAGAGATCCCTACTCGTTAAAGGCGTTGAAAGAGAATCGCTTTCAATACTGTGTGGTTTCATCTTGTCACATAGCCAGTCCTGTTATGGCAGAATTACAGCGAAAATTCCACAGTAACCTGACTTCAGAGAACTCCACATTTCGTTAGCTTCCAAGGTCTAATTTTTAACAGGAAAATTACAAAACCAATTAATTTGGATGATTTAAAGCAATGCATTCGAACAATAATTGAAGTATTTCCCACTACAACTGTCCAGGCATTATTGAATAAATTTTTGATAAAATGCCACACACTCGTCACCGAGCGTCGAGAATATTTAAATTCTATTATTTTTTACAAATATTAAAAAGATTTAATATAACTGTTGTAGTTTTCAAATGAAGTGATAACAAAATTTATATGAAATTGAAAAAAGATATTCGAGTTTCTTAATGCAGCAACATTCCCTGCACATCCTGTAGATTTGTTTCTACTTACGCAGGTTAAAGATAATGTTTTGTTTTGCTAATAGAAAACAAAGTTTTGTAAAAGAACGTGAGTGTGGAACGTATTTGTTTCGGTTGCAGGTACGAAATTTGCAAAAAGGCAGTTTTTTAATTCCCAAAGGTAAATTACTAGTTTTTAGCTTACACTGAAAGAAAAACGTACGATTTGATGGAAATTATAGTTCTACAACGAATATGTTCGTTGCTACTACAACTGTTTTGTTGCTGCAACAATGTTTTTTCGTTGCTGCAACAATGCCGATTCGTTGCTGCTACAATGCTGCTTTCTTTCAGTATAGATAATTTAGTTCCATGGTGACCACCAGCACTGGACTTCGAAGTGATTATTCGCAACAGCAGCTCAACTACTTAAGGCAGAACTCCAACAAAGTGAATGAGAATTACTATCGAATACATCCCAAAAACACACACACTAGAAAAACACATAATTTGTGTGTCTCCGATTGTTGCTCCAACGAATAAATTGTTGTTGCAACGATATCAGTTTCGTTGCTGCAACGAATGAGTTGTTGAGGCAAAGTGTTCCATCCAAACTCCATTAATTTTAATCATTTTTGACAAAATAATATGGATTTGTATAAAAACAATGATTATAATCAGACATTTATAGAGTTTTTGTATTAATTAATGTTTTCCAGTGTAAAAAATGAAAGTGAATATTTTCGTTGCATCAACGAATATTGAATTTTTGCAGGAACGAAACTACGAAAAGTACGAAAAATCGGTTTCATACAATAAACGTTCACATCGTTGCAGCAACGTGCCGGATTGTTGTGGGAACGAAATATTTCGTTGATGCAACGAAAGATTTTTCTTTCAGTGTTTAAAGGGGAGGGAATTCTTGTTCTGCTAATGACACATTTTACACGAATCGTAATCCATATAACGGCTGAATGATCATTTTAGAATTTAAATTGTTATACGTTATGTTATACGCTTTGCTCTGCATGAAAGGATTGTGATTCGTATTCCTCAGACAATGACATTCCGAACCTTTGAAACACATAGTATATATTGTTATTCCCTAACACCCGATTCATTTGTTTTTGTTTCACTTTTTTTTGCGTGAGTGTAGCTATTCAAGCAAATACGACAATATAAAGAATCACATGCCGTTATTTGTCTGTCCTGGTCCGTCCGCGCAACCATTCGTTTGTGTCATAGACAATTTGGTTGGAAAGAAGAAGCAAACGACAAAAAAAACTAAAGGATAGAGGACGGGTGAAAGTTTAGTGTTTTAGGATTATAAATATTATTTGCAGCACTCGAGCACGTTTCTCA
Source organism: Polietes domitor (assembly GCA_947397865.1). Lineage (NCBI taxonomy): Eukaryota > Metazoa > Arthropoda > Insecta > Diptera > Muscidae > Polietes > Polietes domitor. Next base: position 26,769 of record CANDYM010000318.1, read on the forward strand.
TCAGCATCGGCAAGAGCAGAGCAGAGCAGTGCAGGAGCCGCCAAACAATCATCTGCATCATCCAGTACATCCTGCTGAGGGAGGGACTACAAGGGCAGGCAACACAATCATCATTATCCGCCGCATGCAGTCATCACTAAACAATTTCAATTCACAATTTCTGTGTTTTTTTATTTTTATTTTGCTGGAATTCAACTCTTGTAGACACATCCTCCTCCACCACCACCTTCTTTTGACAAGCGGATAGGGAACAAACAAAATATGTTTGTCTGGCACTTGAGAGATATCATTCAGAGCTGCTGCTGCTGCTGCCGAGTTAGGGGAAAAAACGTTTTATTATTTCTTTACAAAACATTATATTCGGGCATGTGCTGGCTGGCTGACTGACTGACTGGCTTGGCTCTATGGAGGAGGTGGAATGGCGAGGAGGCCGCCAAGAGATTTCAAACAATTCCTCACTTCAATTGAAATGTTTTATTATTTCTGTTTGTTTGACAGACCTTCCTCCCCACCCCCCTAAATTCACACTCTTTTATCATGTCCCCAAAAAAATGCTCCTTTTGGTCGTCGTTTTTATATTTTAATGAATCATTTAATTGTTATGCAGCAACAGCAACAGCCACAGCAGAAGCAGAAGCTGGAGCGGCAGTGGCAGCACCAGTTAGTGTCGAGTATCTATGAGATACATGATGGAGTTCCAACAAGTACGATGGACAGACCGAGCGAGTGTGTTTGCCTGAGTGTAGCCATATCGCAGTGTGTGCAGGATTTTTTTCCACTTCATTCCGTCTGATTTTTTTTCCCTCTGATATTTCATTTTATTTTTTTGGCACTTGAAATACAATTTTGACTTTTTAATGTGTTGAAGTGTTTGATTTATTTTATTCAAGATCTCCGTTTTCAAGCACCGTTATCTAGAGTCAAAATTTTTATGACAGCGCCATCACTTCCGTTTTAGCTCCGTGTTAGAGTGAATAAGAGAGAGAGAGAGGGCGATAGCGAGAGGTAAAATGTCTGCAGTGCTGCTGTGATGTTGATGGTGTCTTTCTGTTTGTGTGGGCTGGTCGGTCCTTCGCTTAAAGAGCAATAAAATGCCTTAAAACTATTCATAAATTTTAATTGTTCGAATGGATTTTATCGCGAAAATAAGGAAATCTACAACGAATGCCATGAATCATAGACTGACATTTCACTGCGGCACAGTGCTTCAGAAACAATTTCTAGCGGACAAAATACATTAACTTTTGATCTAAAGTAGATTTTTGAATTTTGTAAAAAATTGAAATTAAGCAAGGACACAAGGACATATTATTTTGGATTTTTGATTGTTTTTATAACGAAAAATTATAATTTTGATCATTTTTCATTGCAGCATTTTGAGCATCTAAAGGGTGATTTTTAAAAGCTATAGGAAAGTTTAAAAAAAACACATAAAATTCAGAAAAATGCATGAAATCTTTATTTGAATCGATAGTACGGTCCATATAATTTAATGTTTGAAGATTATTTCATGCAAATGTTGACCTTGACTGCGCCTCAAATGGTCCATCCGCTTAGTCCAATTTTGGCATACTCTTTCCAACATATCGGCCGGTATCTCACGAATAAATGCTTCAATGTTGTCTTCCAATGCGTCAATTGAAGCACGCTTGTCTATATAGACATAAGTCTAAAGGCGCACGATCTCAACGGTCAATTGACCGGTCCCGAACGTGAAATAACATGTTCACCGAACTCGCCTCTCACTAAGTCCATTGTTGAGCGTGCTGTGTGGCATGTGGCACCGTCTTGTTGAAACCACATGTCATGCAAGTTAAGCTCTTGCATTTTGGGCAAAAAAAAGTTGGATATCATCTCACGGTAGCGCTCACCTTTCACAGTTACGTTACGATTCGCATCATCTTTGAAGAAGTACGGTCCAATGATGCCACCAGCCCATAAACTGCACCAAACTGTGACTTTTTCTGGATGCACTGGTAGCTCTATCAATGCCTCTGGCTGATATTCACTCCTCAATCGACAATTCTGCATATTTTCATAGCCATTGAGCCAAAAATGAGCTTCGTCGCTGAACACAATTTTTCGGTAAAAAAAGTGGATCTTCGGCCAACTTTCCAAGAGCCCATTCACCAAAAATTTTACGTTGCGGTAGGTCGTTCGGCTTCAATTCTTGCACCAGCTGTATTTTGAAAGGCATCACACCTAAATCCTTCCGCAAAATTTTCCACGTTGTTGAGTAACAGAGGCCCAATTGCTGTGAACGGCGACGAATCGATAATTGATGGTCATCATTAACACTGGCCGATACAGCTGCGATATTTTCTTCAGTTCGCACTCTACGTAAGCGTGTTGGTGGTTTAATGTCCAGGCTGAAAATTGGAACGTATATATTACTGACCACGATAAAGATCAATTTGATGCCGAAATTCAGATTTTCGTTTCGAGGGCGTTGGGGCGTGGCAAAAGTTTTGTTGAGAGCTAGAAGGCTGAAAATTGGTATATATATATTACTGACCACGAGAAAAGATAAATATGATACCGAAATTTGGATTTTCGTTTTGTGGGCGGAGTGGGCGTGGCAAAAGTGTTTTTGAGAGGTAGTAGGCTGAAAATTGGTACATATATATAATAGCCATTGTTTCGTTAGATGTGTGACAAGTGATACCGTCCTGTTGAAACCACATATCGTCCACATCCATATCTTCCAATTCGGGCCATAAAAAGTTCGTTATCATTTTGGAAAAAAATACGGCCCGATGATGCCGCCAGCCCATAAACCGCACCAAACCGTCACTCTTTGTGGGTGCATTGGTTTTTCGACAATCACTCTTGGATTATCATTCGCCTAAATGCTGCAATTCTGCTTATTGACGAATCCACTGAGGTGAACAGATGCCTCATCACTGAAGATGATATTCTACGAAGTGTACGGATATATATTTTGATTTGAACGCCCATTATCATAATAAGGCTGAATAACTTTAACGCTTTGCTCGATTGTGTATCTTTCCATGGTTCAAATTGAGTTAGTCTGAAATTGATAAATGTGAAATGAAATGCAGTTTTTTTCTTGACGTTTAGGCATGGTTCACATTCAACATCGGTCCTTACAAATTAATATGGTCTTGTGCAGGTCCAATAAAAAATTCTGTTTAGCTTATGGCGTTGTCGCTTCATTTCCTAAAGGCTGGATGGAAAGAAGCAACAATTCTTCCTAAAATTAAATAACAAATGAATTGATTTGTATTATCTTCAAGTTGTAAAACTGTTAGATGCAGTGTGCTTAAATGTTTTAGATGCCAGATTTGGTGTCACATCTTTACAATTGTTATTCTGGTTCATGATTCCTGGGGAATTAAATGTTATCATCCTAAAGGCGTTGAAGTTATCGCTTCCCTAAAAAATTAAAAACTTTAGAGAACAATTTATGTCTAAGTCGGTGTGTTGTTGAGTTGCCCGCATCAAATGTGAGTTATCCCCCGCCCCACAACCACATGAGACCACATATGCCAACAAAAAAAGTGTGTTCAACGATGTCACAGCGATAATTGGCATAAGCCGATTAGGCAAATCAATGCGATGCCATTGATGGTATTGATTTCCAAGTAAAAAACAAAACTTGGCAGAAGGGGCCATCACAGCTCGTATCATCAGTTGAAATAAAGAGAAATAAATATTTATTCAGCACAAAGAACAAAACAAAAAAACAAAAACATAAACATATGCAGATGTGGTGTGTTGACAGGACTGCTTTTGTAGCAATAAAAATTGGACGCAGGACAACCCTTTTAGCTGGCTGGCTGGCAGTCAACCCAAAACAACTTAACTTTTTGACATTTTCGATATTTTCACTTTTCACAAAAATTACGGCATTAATTTACACAAATTTAACAGATGTCAAATGATATACAATAATTTATGATAGAAATACACGTAAACAAGGATTTAAAAATCTCCCCCATTTTTGCTGGGTTTCCAATAGAATCGCTCTATGACAAAATCAACAGGAATACGCAGCAGACTTACCCTTAAGTTGTGTGAGGTGATATTGGCTGGAGCGTTGTAGTAGCTGTGTTTCAGGGCAATACTGGCAATAAGGGCTGCAAGAGAGAAAGGGAGAGAGAGACGAATACATTGGAAAATTAGTTATAGTCTCGTCTCTGTAAATAATAAAATAATAATAATCATCAAAAATTTAATAACTTTATAAAATTGAAAACGAGTCTAGAACATACTTCACTCCACTCCACTCAGTCACTTCGCGCTCGTTCCATCCATAAAAGTGGAAAATGCGTAACAAAATTACGATTGATGGTGCTGATCCAAGAGGGGAGAGGGGGTGACAAGGACAGGGGCAGGGGCCGGGGCCGGGGCCGGGGAATGTCTACAAAAAGGGGAAAATGTTGATGACGACGCGACAACAACAACAACAACAACAAACCCTTGGAATTGATGTTTATGGGGCAAAAATACAAACAAACAAACACACAAATAAAACACTTTGGAAAATGACAGTTTTCATTTGCGTCAGCCAGCTAGTCAGCCATCCAGCAGAAAACAAGACATTAAGGCGAAAGTAACGAATGAAATATGTACGAAAAAATAATAAAAAAAATATTTTCAACGACATTAAATTTCATAAAACTCGAGAAAATGATGAGGACAAATATGCGGCAGTGCTTAAGTGTATAAAGTTAGGGGGCGCACAGTGGGAAGGATTGGGCAAGAAATTTTAGAAAAGTCCATATTTAATTAAAAACAGAAAATGAATTTTTGATTTTTTGAAACTGCTAAAATTTTGAGTTTTGTCTTGAAATTAAATAAATTTTTAAAGAGAAGTATATAAATTATTATTGAAGGCTTTCCTTTAAAGGTACTTCTACTTATATAAGAAAAACAGTTGGTAATTTAAAAGAAAGAATATAAAAATGCAAAAAATATGTGTACCCGAATATAAAAATCCTAACTTGTTAAATAAATATCTACATATATGTATATTAGGGCGTACCTCAAAAAAAGTTCGCCGTACACCTTCGAATATGAAGTATTATTGAAAGGTAGTTTCAAAAAAAATTTTTTTATTTTTTTATGCCGAACGTAGGGGTCGCGCTTTTACATTTTTCTATATAACTTCTGCATTTATAAACGGATTTTAAAGTGTGATACATCGATGAAGCACCCCCTTCTGGTACTTACCCATCATATCTCAGTTGCTACTACCCTAATGTACCACTCTAATATCAGAAAATTAAAGCTCGCATAAAATCATGAAACTCTTCCTAAGGAAGTATGTCGATTTTCAAAAAAATCGGCCTCGTCGAGACAAAAACATCGATGTATCACACTTTAAAATCCGTTTATAAATGCAGAAGTTATATAGAAAAATGTAAAAGCGCGACCCCTACGTTCGGCATAAAAAACTAAAAAAAATTTTTTTGAAACTACCTTTCAATAATACTTCATATTCGAAGGTGTACGGCGAACTTTTTTTTACTTGTAACCTGGTACGCTCTAATGTATATACCCTACGGGAAATTGGTGGCAATTGCTATAAACGTACCTATCCTGGGATAGGTCGATATAGATATATCACCCTAAGTGGAATAAATTGTAAATTCTCTTGAGGTGCGTCCCAAGTCATTTCCTTTGAAACCGGTTCCAGGCCAAGTCCTTTGAGACCGATCCTAGGTCATGTCCTAGGCATATCAATTCACCCCTCCAATGACAATCAATGGTAAAAGGCACCGGTCCCCTTCATACAGTTGGGTTAGAACCAGGACCGGCCCTTACCCACCAGGGACCAGTTCTGGGACATGTCCTGGGACAGTTCAGATTCCCGTAGGGTATATATAAAATAGTTGCGTTATTCACTAATCATTGCCAGGGTCATGCAATTTTCAGGGTAGTTCCCAAATATGATGGAGAAGTGGAAATTCGTACTTGTATGTGTTGAAATGGGACAAAAAGGGATAAACATCGAACCTTCGTCCTAACTAAACGGCAGTAGCTAGAATCATGACATTCGGTGTAAGTCTTGCACTTACCATGCAGACGAGCTACAAACAGGGATTTTTCGAAATTTGCACTGTTAAGGGAGAAAAGAGACAAAAAGAGATAACAATGGTACCAATTTAAGTAATGCAGCTATATTCGGCAAATCGGTATTTCTATTTTTCTGGCAACGTAGACTTGCAACATTAATTGATTTTTCGAAATTTGTTCTTAAAGCGGCACAAAGAGGGTTAAAAATAGTACGAACTAAATTATTGCAGCTAGAATCGCGAAATATGATATGTAAAATCCTCTGTCCCCCTGTAAAGTATTTTTTTTCGAAAGTTGTACTTTAAAGGGATAAAAATAGTACCCATTTAAGTATTGCAGCTATAGTCGTGAAATTTAGTATGTAAATTCCTCTGACAACGTAGAAGCGCAATATAAATGGATTTTTCGAAATTTGTCCTTAAAAGGGACGAGCGGGACAAAAAGGAATACAAATGGTGCCAACTAAAGTATTGTAGCTAGAATCGAGAAATTTGGCGTGTGCATTCCTCCGACCACGTAGACGGGCTGTGGCGGACTTTTTATGGTGCGAATATCTCATTTCTTATTTCCTCTTCTAATTAATAAATTCAGATGTTGTTAAAAACAAAAATATTACGTTTCATTGCTTTGCAATGTAAAAAAGACTTGTCTCTTCATTATATCGATATGGTAACTTGAATTAGATCAACGCTGCATTTTCGGAATATCTTTATTTATACCAAATGACGTTTCCGACCCTTTTAATCAATCAGCCAGCAAGTACTTCCTTTTGCAATCAGCAGTCGAACCAGAAAGATCGTTTTATCTGACAATTGTCTAGTGAAAATTAAGTAATCACTCTAAGATTTTATAAGAAAACCAACATCAAAGATATTGCGAACACTTCCTTAAAGGTAACCTTTTTACATGTCGACGATTATAAATCTTAATATGTGCGTCTTTGCTAACTAGGGTGGTGACTGGAACGAACAATTCTTCAAAATTTACTGAATAAAGTTTTCCACAACTCAGACCAAAACGTGATTGAAGGAATTATTTTAAACTCTACTGGATCAGCTATTTTAAGACCAACCATAACCCAGGTGACAGGCCGGTTACATACACCTTGGTCTCGGTGGCTGGCAAATTGCAAAGGTCCAGTGAATTTTATTTTATATTCTACAAAACAACAGAAATCTAAATTCAATTCGACCTACAACAACATTACGTCGTTGGTTTACTACAGTGCAGAGATTGCACAAAAATAAAGATCATTAATGATCATTAATTGCTTGGGCTTAGCATACGTCACAAACAGACAGACATCCTAATGCATTAGGAGTAGCAACCACAACAACATCATTCACTAAGCAGACGAGCACCAAAAAGAAAAACAACAAAGGAGAATATGCAATTTACAACAACAATTACTTTCGATTGCACCAACATGCAGTTAGAACCCTTGTCCAACTAGTACAGCGATTGAATCACAAGAGTCGACAGCTCAGTAGTCTATGATATACTTAGTGCAATGAATGTAAAACGTGCAAGCATTTAATTAAAATAATCATATATATCATCATATTTGCATCACTTATATCATAAAATCGGCTAAAAATCAAATAGTGTGTAAAATAACAGCGAGATATGCTAACTGGCCAGCCCAATGAATGATCTCAACGAGTGATTTGAAGAAGTACCTACGTACATGTAATTTCTGTATGATAAGTATGGCAAGATGAGTAAACCCTAAAGTTTCTCAATTATATATTTTTTTCATAACCAATATCAAAAACAATTTATTTAGCATACAGCAAACAAAACACCACGTCGAAACGAGTTTGGAAGGGCCCCTTCAATCGTCGCTGCTGATGTGGTAAGTCCGTCAATGTAGTTAGTGTTCTTTAGCAAAGCACGTAAGAGGAAGAATGGCAACACATGATGAGTGAAATTTAAGTTTTTTGCATACTTCAATAATCATGTCTTTCTTTTTATCTTCTTACTCAATTTTGATGTGAATTTTGGTTGGTGAGCTTTTTTTCATATCTAACTCTTTTATATTTGGATTTGTTTTACATAACAAAGCCATTTATTTTGCCTAGAACTTCTTCTTGAATATAATAACAAGAGTATTCATTCATATTTGGAATTTGCCTGTTTCGTTGTTAGGTTTGCACACAAACTTTAGGAATTTTTAAATGAAATAATTATCTTTTTAATTTTTCTTCCAATGAATTTCTTTAAAATTTAAAAGTAAATTTATATATTTTCTGCACTGTTGTTGCAATGAATTTCTTTAAAAATACTAATAATGCGAATTAAATCGATTATAAAAATTTCAGAATTCTTAGCCCTATTGCAACAATTTAAATTTAAGACAAACGATTGAATAAAATTTACTTTAATTATGAAGCTGTAAATTAACAATTTGTTTTCCTACACAACGATGTCGAAGGCCATGAAATAGGAAGGTAATAAGGTAATTGCGATCTGGGGTTCTAGAATAGAATGTCGCCACTAGAACCAAAGGTAGGGAGGGTTATGAGGCGAAGGTTCCCACTAACATCTAGGGAAACCTGTTCCCTAAATTCACTGCCAGTCATTAACATTTTCTTTAGTATTGTTACTCAAGTTTGCTGGGGCATTTTTTTCTACTTAGTAACTGTGGACCATTTTTAAATGTACATATGACAAATAAATAGGGAGTCTTAATAATATTATTGAACGTTTCTCAGAGGCTAGGTAAGAGAGGACCCGAACCCCCCAACCGACTGATTTGCTGGCTTACTGATGGCTCCCGCAGTCCTACTCCTACTAGTCCTCCATAACAATATTGTTGTTTTTTTTTCCGAAAATACAATATTAACAAACTGATGTTTTTCAATGAAAAATATTTGCAAACACGTGTTCGTGTTCGTTACAGGGCAACATAAATTGATTTTTCGAAATTTGTTCTTAAAGCGACACAAAGAGGGTTAAAAATAGTACGAACTAAATTATTGCAGCTAAAATCGCGAAATATGATATGTAAAATCTTCTGACCCTGTAAATTTATTTTTTTTTTCGGCGGGCACTGCTTTCATATAAGGATGTATTTCCAGCAATTAGACCATACAACAAGAAGTAAGGAACGGCTAAAGTCGGGCGAGGCCGACTATATGATACACTCCACGTTCTATCCAAATACAATTCAACTCAGTAAAAAGTGAAAACGGGAAGAATTTTTGTATGTTTCCTAATCACAGGCTAATATGACCTGGTCCAATTTCTCAAATCGAAACGAATATTTGTATCGGGGCTATATCCAAACATGGAATAAAGTGACTAACTTTCAAAATAAGTTCTTCCAGTTCAAATAACGAGTGATTTTTTAAGAGCTTGATAACTTTAAAAAAAAAAAAAACGCATAAAATTTGCAAAATCTCATCGGTTCTTTATTTGAAACGTTAGATTGGTCCATGACATTTACTTTTTGAAGATAATTTCATTTAAATGTTGACCGCGGCTGCGTCTTAGGTGGTCCATCCGCTTAGTCCAATTTTGGCATTTCCACGTTTTTGAGTAACAGAGACCCAATTGGTGCGAACGGCGACGAATCGAAAATTGGTGGTCATCATTAACACTGGCCGATACAGCTGCGATATTTTCTTCAGTTCGCACTCTACGTAAGCGTGTTGGTGGTTTAATGTCCAACAATGTAAATTTGGTGCGAAATTTAGTCACAATAGCCCGAATAGCCGCTTCAGTGGGTCGATTAAACTGACCATAAAATGGAAGCGCGCAATGAACTTTCTTAACAGAGCACGCATTTTGATAATAAAATTCAATAATTTGCAAGCGTTGTTCGTTTGTAAGACGATTCATGATGAAATGTCAAAGCATACTGAGCATCTTTCTCTTTGACACCATGTCTGAAATCCCACGTGATCTGTCAAATACTAATGCATGAAAATCCTAACCTCAAAAAAATCACTCTTTATAACGTGTTATGCGCACTTCAAAGAAATTCGGTGAAAATTCGTGGTTTCTGGGGCGGAAAAAGTCTATCTGGGAGCGAAATTTGTATTGGAACTATATGTCAATCTGAACCGATCTGACCCATTCTCATCAGGGTGTTTCTAGCTGAAATATAAGATATTTTGAAAGATTTGAAAAAGATCTGTTAAAATATGTGGTTTATAGAGTGGAGAAAGTGAAATTTGTGTGGCAGCTATATATAAATGTGAACCGATCTGACCCATTTTTACCACAGTTGTTTCTGGTTGAACTATAAGATGTTTTGCAAATTTTGAAGAAAATCTGTTAAAATATAGCGGAAAAAGTCAAATTTTGAACGAAATTTGTATGGGAACTATATATAAATCTGAGCCGATCTGACCCATTTTCATCATGGGCGTTTCTAGTTGAAATATAAGATAGTTTGCCAAATCTGAAGACAATCTGATACAATTTGTGGTTTGTAGAGCGGAAAAAAATTAAATCGGGAGCGAAATTTGTATGGGAGCTATATATAAATCTGAACCGATCTGACCCATTTTTACCACAGGTATTTCTTGTTGAAATATAAGATGTTTTGCCAATTTTGAAGAAAATCTGTTGTAATCATCCTTATTCTATTTGGCGTCGGCAATATCAACGGCAATTTCAAGGCAACAGCAACTCAAATCGAAGACAACATCAATTCTATGCTAATTTGGTATTCTGTAAGAGTATTACGACGCCGTTGCCTGTTTATCGAAAATGTCAATAACATACAGCACACATATCTAATGTTAGAGTCAGCTGATTCATTTTATTTCTTGTTTTTGAAAGTTTGTTTGTAAAAAAAAGTTTAAATAAAAATGTTTTTTCTATCCGATTCGGACTCATCGAGTGACGAAGAAAACAAAAAAAATTAATATTGGAAAGAAGACGGCTTAGACAGAAATCTTCCATTTTTAATTTGCCCGATGAGAAGTAAGAGACATATTTGAAGTCATAATTTCCTAAGTAATCAATTTTTTATTCATTTTTAAGATTTGAAAGTTATTTTCGGCTGAATAAACCTTCATTTAAATATGTTTTGGAAATAATAGAGCCTCATTTAAAAAAAGGGACAAGATCAACAATTGTTCCAAACACAATAAACAGCTTCCTCCAAGGGGCTCAGCGTTTGCTGCTTAAATACACCACCTCCAGTAGCTTTGCTTTCTGCTTTATTTATGGCCATTTTTCTTTTAACTTTGAATTTTCGGTCCCTCCAAATCTGTAGAAAGAATTCCATCAAACAGCATAGTTTTTAACCAAACTATTTACCTTACCTTTTGCCATCCAGCACCAGATCTAATTGGGGTCCATGACAATTTACCACAGTGGCAATACTCTCCCACTGTTCATTAAAATTATTAGGAACAGTGCCCTTGTGAAATCCTCTGGCTAGTGATGGATTCTTTTCAAGCTCTTCCACTAGCTTCTCAAACTGGCGCTTATTTGTTATTTTAATTTTTTCCATTTAATTTTCTAATGAAATCAAAATTAACGTAAACAATACATTGAAGGCAACACTAAAATGGCCAACGCCAAAATCAAAGCCAATTGAAAACAACGGCGTCGCCAATTTTTCTTACAGAATACCAAACTTAATTTAACAGTCATCGAAATACGGCAATATTGCCAACGGGAATACGAAATTGAAACAAAATACAAAAAACGACGTCGTCTTCTGTTGACTACGCCAAATAGAATAAGGGCGAATATGTGGTATCTAGATTGAAAAGATCTGAACCGATTTTCTTCAAATTAAATAGCGTTCGTTCTTATCCCGAAAAACTTCGTTGTGCAAAGTTTCATTTGATTCTGTCTACAATTGCGACCTGTATCGTGATTACAAGAATAGATGGACGGACGGACAGACAGACAGACGGACATTGCTGAATCGATTCAAAAAGTGATTCTAAGTCGATCGGTATAATTAACAATGGGTCTATCTCTCTTCCTTTTGGGTGTTACAAACAAATGCACAAAGACATAATACTCTCGTGGAGTGTATAAAAATTTGCCGAAATACAATATGTAACATATCTGATGCTTTTTGATTCTCTAAACTAGAAATCGATATTAAAAAAAATAGTGGATATATTTTTTTAATTTTTTACTAAAATTCTAATTTGCGCCGAAGGTACCATTAATAGTTGTACTTTCATTTTGGAAATATAACACCCACTTATCTGTTCAACTCGTGATAATTATGATGGCTACAAATGTTGCGAATGTAACTTTAACAGATGTTTAGGAGCAGTCTACAAAAAAATTGAAAACTAATAAATCAAAAAAAAAAAAATTTTCAAATCCATGCTTTATGCAAGCAGAATTCTATTGGGCCTAGAAATTCTTTTTTATTTATCTTTTGTAGAAGGAAAAATTACTGCGTTATCAGGAGCAGAAATAATATATTTTTAATTTGTGGTTTGTATGGGAGGTACCACGCCCACATTTCCATTACCGCCCATTTTTGTCACAACTACGCACATTGATGCTAGATGCACTTACACAAAATTACAGCACTCTAGGGGTCATAGAACTGACAATATTCGATAATAGGTTTTAACTTCGTATGGGAGGTTCCACGCCCACTTTTCCAATACCGCCCATTTTTGTCACAACTACGCACATTGATGCTAGATGCACTTACACAAAATTTCAGCACTCTAGGTGTCATAGAACTGACAATATTCAATAATAGGTTTTAACTTCGTATGGGAGGTTCCACGCCCACTTTTCCAATACCGCCCATTTTTGGCACAACTATGCACATTGATGCTAGATGCACTTACACAAAATTACAGCACTCTAGGTGTCATAGAACTGACTATATTCAATAATAGGTTTTAACTTCGTATGGGAGATGCCACGCCCACTTTTCCAATACCGCCCATTTTTGGCACAACTATGCACATTGATGCTAGATGCACTTACACAAATTTTCAGCATTCTAGGTGTCATAGAACTGACAATATTCAATAATAGGTTTTAACTTCGTATGGGAGGTTCCACGCCCACTTTTCCAATACCGCCCATTTTTGGCACAGCTATGCACATTGATGCTAGATGCACTTACACAAAATTTCAGCACTCTAGGTGTCATAGAACTGACAATATTCAATAATAGGTTTTAACTTTGTATGGGAGGTGCCACGCCCCTTTGTCCAATGGGTCAAATTTTTCCATTTCCTTGTATTGTCATCGAAAATGATTAAGTGTGCAAAATTTGAGCAAAATTGGTTGAGAAAAAAGCTTTCAAAAATTGATTTCAAATTTTGTGGCACACAAACATATATAGAAAGTAACCTTATATTTATAAAGCATGGAAAAAATAAGAACAAATTATTTTGTTTGGTTTTTCAATAGTTTACATTTTAATGAAGAAAACTATGTCGACATGTAAACTATCCATGTATAAATTTAGAAGCTATGACCCTTTTTGTAGACGAAAAATATTTTTTTTTTAATCATGACCTTCCGAATTTGTGTTTAAATAGCGCAAAACAGCTTTCTAAATTAAATAACTGAATATTTAGTATTTATTTTATAATAGCTGAAACATTAACGATGATAATAAGGTCTAGTTGAATAAAATCGACATATAATTATAGAAGATATGGCTCTTCTTGTATAACAACAAGTCGTACAAAAACTTTGTACGATTTTTTGAAAATCTCTTATTTCTACAACACGTGTCACAACTTCAAATTTATTCAGAGATTTTCTTAAAATATGCATTGATTTCTTCGTTATGATCCCAACTAACACAAAGTGAAGCAAATATTCTTTCATCTAATTTGTAAAACAGTTTTTTGCGCTATTTAACCACAACTTTAGAAAGAATTGTTTTTTATACCCTCACTCTACAGAGTAAGAGGGTATATATCATTTGGGAGAGAAGAAAAGTGTAACACATTCATGGAGTGACTTAAGACCCTAAGTTTGTTTGGACCAAATCCGTTTCACAAGATTTTAAGATGTTTGAGTTATGTCAGTCCGTCTGTCTGGCAGGATTCAATCTTTGCACATGGTAATATTTTTCTCAAACTTAGTTTAAGTTCGAAGATGGGCGTAATTACCACGCCCCTTCTGGTACCTCGCACACAAATTACCCATATTCATATGTTAAATTAAAACCACTGTAACTTCCACACGGATATTCGGAATCAGCTCTATTTTAGTATTTGATAATGTTTTTATAATCACTTTAAGCGTACTAAGTATAGCGGGTTTTGCTACGCCCATTCTAGTACCTCCCAAACAAATCACCATAAACTACGTACAATTAAAGCCATTATAACTTCTATACAAATGATCAGAATACTGTGAAATTTGATATTTAGCAATGCTTTTATAGAAGCTACATTCGCATGGAAGATGGGCAATATTGCCACACCCCTTCTGATACCTGCCAAACAAAGTGGCATAAACTTTGGTTACAACAAAACCCACATAACATCCATACGGGTAGTCAAAATCATTTGAAATTTGATATTTGAAAAATTTTGTAAAAACACTTTAAACCTAAAAAATATTTATGCTTTAGCCACGCCCCTTATCGTACCTCCCACACAATTGTCTCTATCCTGGTGCAGACTGGATATTTGATCATGTTTTTAAAATTGCTTTACAAATTTAGTACCTTCCACACAAGTTATCTTGTCCTATGTAAAATTTAGTGCCTTATAACTTCCGCATATATGTTCTCTGAGAGTGAGGGTATATATAAGTCGGTTTAGCCGACTGAAACTTACTTACTTGTTTTTTAAATTATTTAACGTCTACAAAGAGAGCCATAACTTCTACATTTATCCATAGATCTTTTACATATAGACATTGTTTTCTTCGTTTCAATGTCATCTAATAAAATGTTTTGTACTACTTTTTTTATTAGTTCTTTATATTTTCCACATTTTTTTAAAATTTATGGGTTTCTTCGTACCAACAAAAAAAATCTAACTTTCTACATTCTTATGATGAATCGGCATAGGAAACCTTGAGATCCTGCCACTTTAAGTATAAGCTGTGCTCAGCAATATTACTTAAAACTCTACGAGGACAAAATAAGACAAAAACTTTAAATTCATTTTAGGTTTAATTTTGTACTGTTTCCGAATAGATGCTAAACTGTCCCACAAAACTGCATTTAGGGGGACGGTGTGAATGGAAAATATATTCTACGTAAAATTTCAGCATAAGTCACCTAACAAAAGGTAGCTGTAGATATAATATATACAAACAAAATATCACTACCAATTGGGATATTTAAACAAGAAATTATTTTATTCTCAATTTCTCAATTTTTGTTGTCATATGAACACCTAGTTTTTTTTTTAAATCTGCTAGCGACGTATATTTGAGCAGTAGGGGTACGGTGATTTTTGAATAAAATTCTTTTGCGGCTACAAAAGGTGTTACTACATTAATCCATAGATTTTTTAAATGTATAATTGTAACTATTAAAAAATAGTACAAAATATATTTGTATGGGGTTTTTGAGCCAGCAAAAAATTATTTTTTTTTTAATAAATTTTTAGGAGACTGTCCCTAAAGCACTAACAACATTAGTAGCCATCATAAGTACCTTTAATTTGACATATTAGCGGGTGTTATCGGATATTTGATTCCAAAATGAGAGTCAAAATGTTAAAGGTACCACCGGCGAAAAATTTTGAATTTTAAGAACAAAAAAAAATAAAAATATCAAAAAAATGTGTTGATTCTATGAATCAAAAAATTAATTTTTAGATATCAGACACAATTTGTTTATTTTTTATAAAATTTGAATTTTATAAAAAAATATATCAACAAAAATTTGTGTTGGTTTTATGAATAAAAAAAATCAATTTTTACATATCCGACACAATTTTTTTTTTAATTTCTATATTGTGATTTTTTTATAAACGTGGTGATCGACTTTAACACATTATAGTATGTATTTCATTCTGGTTTGCATGCACCACTGTACATCGATGATTGTGGTGTTGTGCTCCAGCAATTCTAGTTCTTCTTGAAGCGTAACGGTGGCAAGATGAAAACGAAACCAACAGGAGAGAACGAACCAAAACGAAAAAAACGCGCATATTAATTTAAATATTTTTCGAAGTGAATGGCGGAGAGAAGAAGAAGAAAATATTATGGATTTTCCATCCTATAAAGCACAACGTCATCCCATGGTGATTTGGAATGACTTGGGTAGATATTAAAGATGGGCATGGACGACAAAAAGTTGTAACCAAACAACAACCCTCCTGGTGGTGCTGGTGGTAGTGAAAAACAAGGGGAAACCTACGCTCACTCGCATGGAAAGACGGACGACAAGAGATTAAGACATGCAAAGTAAATAAATATTCATATTATGGCACAGCAACAACAACAACAGCAACAAATGACAATAACAAACCAACAACAGCCACATCACCATTCGTCACAAATACCGAACCGAAAGGTAGGTAAGGCATTTATTCATATGTTCAACGGGAAGATATATTTTCCCGGCAATGTCTTCAGTTTTTTTCAGATGTGTTCTGAGGGGTTGCAGACAAATTTGTCTCGGAAAATGGAAATAAATCGCTGAAACAATCCAAAGCAAATCCAAATCACAGACATGTCGCAACAAGCAACAAACTTTGGCCATGACCGGAGTGTCTGGCGCGAAGGTTTATGATTTATGGCAATGGTGGTGGTGGTGGCTGTGGCTGTGGAGTGGATCTGCAGTTTCTCAAAGAGCTTAAGGTAGTCTGGAGAGTTTGCAGAACAATTCGACGCTTATTAACATCTTAACAATTTATTTCAATACAACAAATTAAGGATAACTTTTTTGATAAAGGGAAATAATTTACTGAATTTTTAAATTACACGCTTTCTATGTTTCAATATTGCCTATTAAAAAATATATTTTTTCGTATTTTTTATTTCTTACTTTTATTTTTTTATCTTGCCAGAAAAAAAGTTTTTGTACGAGGGAAGAATTACTCATAAAAAATTAATATAAAAATTTAAAAAAATATAAATTAAAAAAATATATTTTTTATTATTTTGCTATCAAATAAATATTGTAATTAGAAAACTAAATTATAAACTATAAAATTATAAAATTATAAAATTATAGAATTATAAAATTATAAAATTATAAAATTATAAAATTATAAAATTATAAAATTATAAAATTATAAAATTATAAAATTATAAAATTATAAAATTATAAAATTATAAAATTATAAAATTATAAAATTATAAAATTATAAAATTATAAAATTATAAAATTATAAAATTATAAAATTATAAAATTATAAAATTATAAAATTATAAAATTATAAAATTATAAAATTATAAAATTATAAAATTATAAAATTATAAATTATAAAATTATAAAATTATAAAATTATAAAATTATAAAATTATAAAATTATAAAATTATAAAATTATAAAATTATAAAATTATAAAATTATAAAATTATAAAATTATAAAATTATAAAATTATAAAATTATAAAATTATAAAATTATAAAATTATAAAATTATAAAATTATAAAATTATAAAATTATAAAATTATAAAATTATAAAATTATAAAATTATAAAATTATAAAATTATAAAATTATAAAATTATAAAATTATAAAATTATAAAATTATAAAATTATAAAATTATAAAATTATAAAATTATAAAATTATAAAATTATAAAATTATAAAATTATAAAATTATAAAATTATAAAATTATAAAATTATAAAATTATAAAATTATAAAATTATAAAATTATAAAATTATAAAATTATAAAATTATAAAATTATAAAATTATAAAATTATAAAATTATAAAATTATAAAATTATAAAATTATAAAATTATAAAATTATAAAATTATAAAATTATAAAATTATAAAATTATAAAATTATAAAATTATAAAATTATAAAATTATAAAATTATAAAATTATAAAATTATAAAATTATAAAATTATAAAATTATAAAATTATAAAATTATAAAATTATAAAATTATAAAATTATAAAATTATAAAATTATAAAATTATAAAATTATAAAATTATAAAATTATAAAATTATAAAATTATAAAATTATAAAATTATAAAATTATAAAATTATAAAATTATAAAATTATAAAATTATAAAATTATAAAATTATAAAATTATAAAATTATAAAATTATAAAATTATAAAATTATAAAATTATAAAATTATAAAATTATAAAATTATAAAATTATAAAATTATAAAATTATAAAATTATAAAATTATAAAATTATAAAATTATAAAATTATAAAATTATAAAATTATAAAATTATAAAATTATAAAATTATAAAATTATAAATTATAAAATTATAAAATTATAAAATTATAAAATTATAAAATTATAAAATTATAAAATTATAAAATTATAAAATTATAAAATTATAAAATTATAAAATTATAAAATTATAAAATTATAAAATTATAAAATTATAAAATTATAAAATTATAAAATTATAAAATTATAAAATTATAAAATTATAAAATTATAAAATTATAAAATTATAAAATTATAAAATTATAAAATTATAAAATTATAAAATTATAAAATTATAAAATTATAAAATTATAAAATTATAAAATTATAAAATTATAAAATTATAAAATTATAAAATTATAAAATTATAAAATTATAAAATTATAAAATTATAAAATTATAAAATTATAAAATTATAAAATTATAAAATTATAAAATTATAAAATTATAAAATTATAAAATTATAAAATTATAAAATTATAAAATTATAAAATTATAAAATTATAAAATTATAAAATTATAAAATTATAAAATTATAAAATTATAAAATTATAAAATTATAAAATTATAAAATTATAAAATTATAAAATTATAAAATTATAAAATTATAAAATTATAAAATTATAAAATTATAAAATTATAAAATTATAAAATTATAAAATTATAAAATTATAAAATTATAAAATTATAAAATTATAAAATTATAAAATTATAAAATTATAAAATTATAAAATTATAAAATTATAAAATTATAAAATTATAAAATTATAAAATTATAAAATTATAAAATTATAAAATTATAAAATTATAAAATTATAAAATTATAAAATTATAAAATTATAAAATTATAAAATTATAAAATTATAAAATTATAAAATTATAAAATTATAAAATTATAAAATTATAAAATTATAAAATTATAAAATTATAAAATTATAAAATTATAAAATTATAAAATTATAAAATTATAAAATTATAAAATTATAAAATTATAAAATTATAAAATTATAAAATTATAAAATTATAAAATTATAAAATTATAAAATTATAAAATTATAAAATTATAAAATTATAAAATTATAAAATTATAAAATTATAAAATTATAAAATTATAAAATTATAAAATTATAAAATTATAAAATTATAAAATTATAAAATTATAAAATTATAAAATTATAAAATTATAAAATTATAAAATTATAAAATTATAAAATTATAAAATTATAAAATTATAAAATTATAAAATTATAAAATTATAAAATTATAAAATTATAAAATTATAAAATTATAAAATTATAAAATTATAAAATTATAAAATTATAAAATTATAAAATTATAAAATTATAAAATTATAAAATTATAAAATTATAAAATTATAAAATTATAAAATTATAAAATTATAAAATTATAAAATTATAAAATTATAAAATTATAAAATTATAAAATTATAAAATTATAAAATTATAAAATTATAAAATTATAAAATTATAAAATTATAAAATTATAAAATTATAAAATTATAAAATTATAAAATTATAAAATTATAAAATTATAAAATTATAAAATTATAAAATTATAAAATTATAAAATTATAAAATTATAAAATTATAAAATTATAAAATTATAAAATTATAAAATTATAAAATTATAAAATTATAAAATTATAAAATTATAAAATTATAAAATTATAAAATTATAAAATTATAAAATTATAAAATTATAAAATTATAAAATTATAAAATTATAAAATTATAAAATTATAAAATTATAAAATTATAAAATTATAAAATTATAAAATTATAAAATTATAAAATTATAAAATTATAAAATTATAAAAATTATAAAATTATAAAATTATAAAATTATAAAATTATAAAATTATAAAATTATAAAATTATAAAATTATAAAATTATAAAATTATAAAATTATAAAATTATAAAATTATAAAATTATAAAATTATAAAATTATAAAATTATAAAATTATAAAATTATAAAATTATAAAATTATAAAATTATAAAATTATAAAATTATAAAATTATAAAATTATAAAATTATAAAATTATAAAATTATAAAATTATAAAATTATAAAATTATAAAATTATAAAATTATAAAATTATAAAATTATAAAATTATAAAATTATAAAATTATAAAATTATAAAATTATAAAATTATAAAATTATAAAATTATAAAATTATAAAATTATAAAATTATAAAATTATAAAATTATAAAATTATAAAATTATAAAATTATAAAATTATAAAATTATAAAATTATAAAATTATAAAATTATAAAATTATAAAATTATAAAATTATAAAATTATAAAATTATAAAATTATAAAATTATAAAATTATAAAATTATAAAATTATAAAATTATAAATTATAAAATTATAAAATTATAAAATTATAAAATTATAAAATTATAAAATTATAAAATTATAAAATTATAAAATTATAAAATTATAAAATTATAAAATTATAAAATTATAAAATTATAAAATTATAAAATTATAAAATTATAAAATTATAAAATTATAAAATTATAAAATTATAAAATTATAAAATTATAAAATTATAAAATTATAAAATTATAAAATTATAAAATTATAAAATTATAAAATTATAAAATTATAAAATTATAAAATTATAAAATTATAAAATTATAAAATTATAAAATTATAAAATTATAAAATTATAAAATTATAAAATTATAAAATTATAAAATTATAAAATTATAAAATTATAAAATTATAAAATTATAAAATTATAAAATTATAAAATTATAAAATTATAAAATTATAAAATTATAAAATTATAAAATTATAAAATTATAAAATTATAAAATTATAAAATTATAAAATTATAAAATTATAAAATTATAAAATTATAAAATTATAAAATTATAAAATTATAAAATTATAAAATTATAAAATTATAAAATTATAAAATTATAAAATTATAAAATTATAAAATTATAAAATTATAAAATTATAAAATTATAAAATTATAAAATTATAAAATTATAAAATTATAAAATTATAAAATTATAAAATTATAAAATTATAAAATTATAAAATTATAAAATTATAAAATTATAAAATTATAAAATTATAAAATTATAAAATTATAAAATTATAAAATTATAAAATTATAAAATTATAAAATTATAAAATTATAAAATTATAAAATTATAAAATTATAAAATTATAATATGAAATAATAAAAATATAAATGCCAAACTAAATAATCAGACGATCGTTCTTATCATCTCTCAAACACTCAAATTGCCCATTAATGATTTGTAAATCAATTATAATCTGCCGTATCACAGATCAAACGCTAACAAATCGACAGCTGTCAATTTATATAGAAAATCGCTTACAGCACACAGCTATCTCTAAGGACACATCACTCTAAATACAAATAAGGATAGTCTCTCCTCTCCCTTAGTGCAAATCTCATAATGGGGGTTGAAGTGTAAGAGTCCTTTTAACAGAAAAGGACTTTCCCTGAACAGAAGAAGAAGAAGAAAAAACATATTTAAAGCACAACTAAATGCGCTATGAATGAATAAATGAAAAGAAAATATTGATGTATTTTTCCAGGTATTTTCCTAGGCAAACATCATTGCCTCCGAACACCGAGTGAGAGCAAACACGATATGCCAACCAACCAACAAAATAAAACAAACAAACAACAGACAACAACACCGACGAATTCGATCCAAGGATAAATGGCACAACAACAAATCTGAGGCAGTCAGTCAGGCAAGTAGACGAGCGCGGTAATGGCTCAGATGACGAACATTTCACGCATTTCACACAGCAGATTCTTCGGGCTGGCTCAAATTACTTAAACAAACATACGCATAGACATATACATTAACACTGGCGCAAAGGTCGTCGGCATGGCGGGGAGGACGAAAAAAATAAAGAAAAAATAATAAAATATGCGAAAAATACAATTTCATATTAAATCGACATATAAAGATCAGACTAATTTTCCCCGACAAAAATAAACAAAATGAGAAATGAAAATGAAAAAATACCAAGAAGAAGAAGCAAGAATCCTTGTTCTTTCCTTCCGCCTTTGGTATATATATATTTGGTGGGTGGAAATGCTGGTCGGAAGGACTAGCGGACGGAGCTGCTTTGTTTGTTTGCTTTGCCATCTCCTGTCTTAGCCAACATTGGGGAATAGAAGCTGCTGCTGCTTTTACTGATATAGTCGACTTCGTTGTTGAGTTTGTTGTTGTTGCCATTGCTGCAGGGCATTCTTCACCTTTGGGCATATTTATATTTCATACGTTTTTAGCCAGAATCAAATACAATTTTTCGTTTTTCTTATCCTGAGGCACACTCACACTCATTCAAACAGAAAAATAGCCGAAACATGTTGTTGAGAAAACTTATTACGTACTTGTGCAATTTTGTTCTTCTGTTTTTATTTGCCATTTGAGACTTTGGAGCCCAAGAAAAAAACGCAAAAAAGAAAAACAACAAACGATGTGGAAATAATCGCACACACACATGTAGTGTGTCGACGACACCGAGAGCTGAAGAACCAAAAACATATTCATAACAACATTATGGCCAGAAGTCATTAAAGACAACCAACCGACCGACCGACCATATGAGGTAGAGGCTCGTATAAGTAGGCGGTTGTAACAGACTTGAAATGTGTCTATAACACAGCCAAGTTTTCATCTAGAAGGCAGGATATTTTTGTTTAGACTATAGCATATATTTCCAGGATATTTTCATAAGACAATCAGCAAACACAAATGTGCCAGTCGACACCTTAATTTTTAGATGACAACATCTCCAGGAAAACACTCAAAAACAACTCCTTTCTAAAAATTCGTTTAAGTTCTCAACATCGGAACTTAAACGTAGCGTTTCCTTGATGATTAAACTTTTAATTTATTTTATAAACTAACGAATTAAGTTAATCAATAAATTTTAATTTTTCTTTATTTTTTATTTTATATAAAGAATCGATATATTCGAAAACTTTTCATAGGTTGGGCCATTTAAAATTTGATTTTTATTTTCATTTGTATTTTCTGGTTTATGTTTGACATTTGCAAAATGGGACGCTATACGCTCGAACAAAATAGGGAAATATTAAAAACTTACATTCAAATTAGTGAGTCTTTAACGCAAAATGTAAGAAATTTAAGTGGAAATTTTTCGAGAAGAGGTCAAAATTGACGCATATGGGGCTCAGAGGCCCACAAGTGACTATTGAGAAGCCAATGCATCCACAACTCGTCACTGTTTGGTGTGGATTTTGGGCTGACGGCATTATGGGACCATGTTTTGAAAAATTGGATTGATCGGAAGAGGTACTGCCAAGCCAGTCCTGGCAGTCATATGAATGATATTGTATTCCATTATTAAATGACAAAGTTCAACCTTTCCAGTAAAACCAGATATTTGAAAAAATAATCAGTTTTTATAGCTGAATTAAAAGTTTTAAATGTCCCACCCTATAAAACATGAAATCACATGAGAGAAAATTCAGGAACTCAGATCAATTACACTGTCCAACAAATTAAGACTTTTTGATTGAAACATAAACCATTTTTGTAGAATAAACTTATAGTCCAGCTGGTCTGAGTTTCTTTTATACCAAGTCCATATTACACTTGAACCAGATGATAGACGTCGAAAATTACAGGTGAAATAACTCCATTTCACCTATTGGCGTTTTTAATTTTGCATTTCCTCACCCTGTGTCCCCTTAAAAGGACCTCAAAATTCCAAAGGATACAATTTTTGAAAAATTATTTTATATGCACGCTATGATATCGGTATAATTGTCAAATTAAAGAAGAAAATATCTATCTCTATTAGTTTAGCATTAACAACCATTTCAAGTTTTGCCTCTTAAAAAACAAGATATGAATTAACTAGAAAAACTAAGGGGTAAACTTGAAATAGTTTATATTGTTGAACTAATACAGATACAAAAACTTAATATTTGAAGTATTTTTAATAGATATTCTCCACTTTAATTTGACACTAAGACCGTAATCATAGGATGCGAACAAGTATTAGAAAAATTGGTGAACATTTTTATGTTTGGAACATATTAGTCCTGTGAATGGGCAACATGATGAGGAAATGAAAAACTAAAAACGGCAAGTAACTCCATTTTGCATATAGTTTCATACGTATATAGGGTTTGGGGTTTCCCGGACTATTTTCATTCCCGGGAATGAAAATTTCCACTTCCGTTTTCCCGGGAAAAAATAATTTATTTTAGGTATGGTTTAAAATATCAACATTTAGTAACAGGTGTGACTTTTAACCTATTAAGGCCCACCGTACACGTCCGTGTACGTACTTTTTTTTGATAATTTTCAACAATAATGCAATTCTTGATTATTAAACTATATGGTACAAGTGATCGAGAAGAACACAACAAAATAATAATAATCTAAAACTAAATATTTTGTATTACTGTAGTTATTATTACGAAAATAATATAAAAATATGAGAAATGAATGAGTGTTAATGGGTTAAAATACTGACATATTTGAAATTAAAAACGAATGTTTTTGGTAAAATATTTTAGAAATTAATTTTCATTTTACAAATATTTTACTCTAGACAAATAGTCAGAATTGAAGGAGTCATAATATTGGACATTGTAATCACAAGTGAACTGACACGTACACTAGATTCAAAAATTAAAAAAATCTTTAAAGAAAAAAAGAATGTTATGGCGCCTTCAATTAAGGAAAATCATGCGTCAAGACTCTAGAGAGGAAAGTGTTTTACAGAAACATATGGAAAATATTCTAAATTGTGAATGCAATAGAAATGTAAAAAAATGTTAATTTTTATTAAATAAATTCATAAAAATAAAAACATTGAAATGGTGCAGTCATTAGTTCTTACAAAGGGTAATTTAAATATATCGTATGGTATATTTCTTTCATATTAGATTTTTCTAGGAATTTTATTTTTGTTCCTATTTTTAGATCATTTCATAATGGTTTCACATGTAAAGTAAATTCGTCTTTGAGAAGATTTTCAGCTTTCATTTCGTCGCTTTTTCTGGGAAAACAAGTTAAACGAAATAGCACGAGGAGTTACGTATTGGCACTATGAAAGCCATAGTATCAAATGGTCATTATCATTGTCAGTAATTTAAATATATGCATTTGCAATATATCTACAATTTCCCATTTATATAGTAAAACTAAATTAGCGCTCATAATAGACAAAAAAAATATTTTTAATATTTCCCGTATTCCCGGGAAATTTAAAATTTTTTCACGGGAATTCCCTGGTTTAAGTGTAACGACTTTTTAATTGTCGGACGGTGTTGTAAGACATACGTCTATTGAGAGTGAAAGAATTTTTCTGTATCAAATCAATCTGTAGCTAAAATTAAAACTATACTTTGCAGTGAGATTCTTGATGTTTGTATTTAGTTTGACATCTATATCTGTTGGTTACCTCTGAACATATCATTTTGAACAGTCTCCAAATAGTTAAGAAAAACTAGAAAAAAGTCGAAACAGAATATTTTGTTTTCTTTTTTACTAGCTAACACTCTAGCGAAGAAAACAATGTCCATATGTTAAAGATCTATGAAAAAAATTAGAAGTTATGATACTTGTAGCTATTAAAAAATAAAACAAAATAAAATAGTTTGTTTCCCGTTTTTATACCATCCACCTCAAAAGGACTGAAAATACCCATAATAACCTCTAATAGTTAAGAGTATTTAAGCATGTTTCTTCAATATGTCTGCTCGTACTTACTTGATACACATACCCAATGCGTATTCCCCCTATAACAGAAACGTGCACCATAAAGAGATTCTTATTCGCAAGAGGTGACATGGGGTAAAAAGGGATAAAAATGGTACCTATCAAACGCCAACACGAAATTCGTGATGTACATTTCTCTAATTGAACAGATACATAAAGTATTTTTTCCAAATTCGTACTTTTAAAGGGAAAATGGGAATAGAGGGATAAAAATTGTACCAACCAATCGGCTGCACATAAAATAATGAAATTCGGTGTATACATTCCTCTGATTGCGTAATCACTTAAAATAAAGAGATTTTTCGAAATTTTTACCTTTTGGGGTTAAAATGGAAAATGGGGATAAAAATGGTGCCAACCAAATAACCGCAGATAAAGTTACGAAATTCGTAGTATACATTCCTCTGACTGGGTGGACACAAAAAATATTTTTCTTTTTTCAAATTCGTACTTTTAAGGGATACAATGGCAACAGAAGCATAAAAGGTTTTCGAAATTCGTACTTTCAATGGATATAGAGGGATAAAAATATAGATAATATATATATATATATTGATAATATATATATAGATAATATAGATTTTAGAAAGTCGTACTCTTAAGGGGGTAAAATGGGAAAAAGGGGATAAACATGGTACCAACCAAATGGCCGCACCTAGAATCATGCAATTCGGTGAAGACATTCCTCTGACTGCATAGACACGCAAAATAAAAAGATTCGTACTTATTTTACGTTTACGGCAAACATTTTTTGAATTATGAAGATAGGTTATCTGTATTCGTGAGAGATAATGGATTTTCAAAGTTTTGTACTTTTGGATTTAAAATAGGATGGAAATACAACTAATTGAAGCAATATTCATGGTATTTAATCTTTTTTGAATATTGTTGTCTTATATTTAGTTTTTGAATTAACTTGAAGTATTATTTCGATATATCAATATATATAAAAGAGTTGCGTTACTTATCATTGACCAGCCCACAGACCAAACGGCTGAAGCCAGGCTCATGAAATTTTCAGGGTAGTTCCCAAATATGACGTAGACGTCGACTAAGAAAGGTTTGACGAAATTCGTACTTTTAAGGGATAAAATGGGACCAAAAGGGATAAACATCGAACCTTCGTCCTGACTAAACGGCATGGCCATGATCACTGACCATGCAGAAGAGCTACAAATAAGGATTTTTCGAAATTTGTACTTTTAAGGGAGGAAAAAGACAAAAAGGGATAAAAATGGTACCAATTTAAGTATTGCAGCTAGAATCGTGAAATTTGGTATGTAAATTCCTCTGACAACGTAGAAGCGCAAATATAAATGGATTTTTCGAAATTTGTACTTTTAAGGGGTGCGCGGGACAAAAAGGGATAAAAATGGTACCAATTTAAGTATTGCAGCTAGAATCGTGAAATTTGGTATGTAAATTCCTCTGACAACGTAGAAGCGCAGTAAGATTGGATTTTTCGAAAATTGTACTTTTAAGGGGTGCGCGGGACAAAAAGGGATAAAAATGGTACCAATGTAAGTAATGCTATAGTCGTGAAATTTGGTGTGTAAATTCCTCTGACAACGTAGAACCGCAAATATAAATGGATTTTTCGAAATTTGTACTTTTAAGGGGAGAGCGGGACAAAAAGGGATGAAAATGGTACCAATTTAAGTATTGCTATAGTCGTGAAATTTGGTGTGTAAATTACTCTGACCCTGTATAAGAGCATTAAAATTGGATTTCTCAAAATTTGTACTTATAAGGGGTGACCGGGATGAAAATAGTACTAACTAAAGTATTGCAGCTATAGTCGTGAATTTTGATGTGTAAATTCCTCTGACAACGTAGAATCGCAAATATAAATGAATCGCTAACAAGAATGGATTTTTTTTTCGAAATTTGTACTTTTAAGGGACAAATAAGGATATAAATTGTACTAACTTTAATATTACAGCTAGAATTGTGAAATTTTGTATTTTAATTCCTCTGACCATGTAGAGGCGCCATCAAACTGGATTTTTTTTTCGAAATTTGTTCTTATAAGGTGATAAATTTTTCTTCAAAAGTGGGTAGAAAATGATAAAGATTATACATACAAAGGGAGTTCAGCTAAAATAGTGCACATCGACTGTACATGAGTGCTATATAATAGGAGGTTTCCAAATTACTATTTTATATTTATCTATATACACCAAAAGAAAATCAAATAAATACTATCAAAAAAACATAGACGGTTAAAACTAATAACAAATAACTAGGTTTTTGCGTGCGAAGCAGCGGGTATTGCTAGTATTGTTTTGGTTTGGCTATATTAACAATTGACATTTTCCTGTAATTTTACGGCACTTCTACGAAAATCGATAGCCTCTGTGGAATACAATCCATGGTGGAGGGTACATAACGCCGTTTATACTTGTTTTTGTTTCTAAATATTTCCACTATATATGTGCAATAAAAGTTTTTTCCTAAGTTTTATAATTTCCGCGCAATAAAAAATACTTTTTATATCTGTTTTTCTTTTGGGCTGTCAGGGTGGTGTAAACCGTTAACGAATAACATTAGATAACGTCCAATATCCTACATAATCAACAATCTGTTTAATTGAATACTAAATTTATTTAATAAAATATTTGCCAACATTCGATGTACACATATTTTTTCACTATTAAATTGGTTATAACCCGTGAAAAATAATTTTTTTTTCGAAAAATACGTATACAACATTTTTATGAGAAGAATACATACAAAAACTTTCAAAACAATCGTAGCTATCGAGGTCAAACATCGTACCGCTCGACATGGAATGACTATGATATGTAGTTTTTTTTTTAATTTTATCGAATTTCAGTTGTCGTGCAGAACTTTGCCTGTCAAGTCTATATATAGGGTCCGCCATCTAACGTTTTTTTTTCAACTATTCAACCGTTGGACTATTATTTGTGGGGTGCCCGAGGCAGTCATTTGAATGAATTTATTTTCCATTACTAACCGGAAGGATTGTACTTTCAAATAAAAAAAGAAATTTGAGAAAATATTCAGTAGTTTTTTTATAGCATTTTCAAAAAAAGTTAATGCTTGAATTAGGTCGATTATTTTGGCTGGAACCCCTTTACATTCGACTGCTTGACAAATGGCCTGGATGGTGTCGAAAGCTTTTGCAGAGCCAATATAAGGAAACACACCATTCAACGGGCAACAATTCTGAGACTTTGGACGTGATCGACATAGATGTGATAATATCTAAATTCGGAAGTAAGGTTATGACCTCCAATTTATGAATTCTGCTGGGTCTCCCTTTTTGGTAGTTTTACAATTACTCCTACATTGAATACAGGGTGTAGTAAATAGTAGTTTCAGAAGTCTTCAAATATAGTTTGAATAAGCTTTACGATGAAATAGGTGTCAGCCTTGAGCAGCTCCGAACTGATGATGTCCACACCAGGTGCTCTGATATTTTTTAATCCGATCTCTGATACGTCGGGCATATTCTTATTGCTTTTTTCGGGCCTGACAACGAAATGTAGTGTCGTATTCCGATACTGACAATATGTTGATATAGTTGTTGGACCATATTGCCAGTTGTCGATCCACAGATAATTCTATTTTTTTAGTGGGAAATACACACTTTTAAGGGGAAACATGAGAAACGAGTGATAAAAATGGTACCAACAAACAGTTGAAATTCGGTGTACTCATTCCTCTAACTGTGTGGACGCTCAACATGAAGAGGATAAAAGGGGTGAAAAGGCATCGAAAATAATACATACCAGATTCTAGCTGGTGTACATTTCTTTTAATTTCCATTTTCTATTATTTTCCTATTTTTTTATTTAATTCTCATTTTAAGTTCCACTATTGTCCATAAGTTATATCTTGAAACAAAAATAAGCAATCAAACCTAGCCAAATTGCGTTACTAGCCATGTCAATTGTAAATAAATTTGCATTCTATAAATAAAATATATCACAGTTCAAATAAATTTCATATAAAAATTAATTTCTAAACAAAAAACTATCGAGGACATTTCCTATTTATTACCTACGTTACAGTTCTATACTAGAAAACTTGGCAGATTTATTTAGCCCAATTGTCAAATTGGCAGTGTTGTAGGGTACACCCATAAAACACACACTCTTCTGCTGTCAGCGAAGAACAGGAGGGGGAAATTATCCAACCAACAAAAAAAACAAGAACACAATTTATTACACACATTAAATAAATAAAAGTTGAGAAAAGTAGGAAAAAAGTAACGAAAAAAAAACAACAAACTCAACAAGCAGGAGTTAAACGTTCCCACTAATCAAAGGAAGCACCAACACCACCACCGACCGATAGAGCGACCGACAAGAAGAAATGTTTAAATAGAAAAAAATAAAACACCCAACCAACGACCAGCAACTGCCGAAATAAAAACGGAAGAAAAACATGAAAATCATTTCCCAAAAATATACTTAAACGCAGCACACACTTTGTTCTATTCCTTTCCTTTCCTCATTTTCTTTCCTTTTGATGTCGCCGTGCGGCAATGAATTGTGGTGGTGCTGGTGCTGTGGCTGATGGTGGTCCGCGGAGGGGTTGTGCCGGGTTGGTTGGTGTGCAAAGCGACTGCTAAATCGCAATGCGAAACATTCACAACAATGAATGGCATGAATTGAATCAAATGAAATGAAATGAAATTTCATGCTGCCACAAAAAACTATAGTCATTGTGCGAGGCTGGTGTAATAAGGAGGAACAACTAAATGATAAATGTCGTTTCACTGGTGGGTCACTCAAAATTATGTATTTAAATAAATTTTGTGGTGAAACAGACAACTCAAGGTATTTAAAAAAATTCAATTATTTTAGCAAAAACATAATAAAGGAAGAAAATAAATAATAAGCCAACTGACCAAAGCAACACACACAAGTACAAAATAAATTATCATAACACTATGCAACAGAAAAATTCGGAAGGGCCTTGTATGACATTTTCTTATCTATTTTGGTTTTCTGAACTAAAAAAACTATATTATTTTTATACCCTCCACCTAAGGATAGGGGCATATTCAATTTGTCATTCCGTTTGTAACACCTTAAAATATTCGTCGGAGACCCCATAAAGTATATATATTGTGGGTCGTAGTAAAATTCTAAGAAGCACTCTAGCTTCCGAACGAAATGAGCTAGGAGGTTGAAATTTTCCATAAATGTGTCGTATGGTTGCAGATCGGTCTGGGCGAAATCGGCCCAGAGGGAAAAATTTTTCCCCCACAAGGACTGAAAATACCCTTAATAACCCCTAATATTTAAAGTATTTAAGCATGTTTTTTTAATATGTCTGCTTGTACTTACTTGATGCGCATTCCCCCTATAACAAAAACGTGCACCATAAAGTGATTTTTATTCGTAGGGAGAGAAATGGGGCAAAAAGGGATAAAAATGGTACATATTAAACGACAACAAATAGACACATGAAATTCGAAGTATACATTCCTCTAATTGACTAGAAACATAATATAAAAATAGTTTTTCCAAATTCGGTTAAAATGGAACTAAAGGGATAAAAATGGTACCAACCAAATGGCTGCACATAGAATAATAAAATTCGGTGTATACATTCCTCTGATTGCGTAGACAATTAAAATGAACGAATTTTTCAAAATTTGTACTTTTTTGGGTTAAAATGAAAAAAGGGGATAAAAATAGTACCAACCAAATGATCGCAGATAGAGTCATGAAATTCAGGGTATACATTCCTCTGACTGCGTAGAAACGAAAAATAAAAGGTGTTTTCCAAATTCGAACTTTCAAGGCATACAATGGGTACAGAGGGATAAAAATAGTATCAACTAAACGATTACAGCTAGAATGATGAAATTCGGTGTGTACATCCCTCTAACTGCGTAGACACGTAAAATAAAGAGATTTTAGAAAGTCGTACTCTTAAGGGGGTAAAATTAGAAAAGGGGAATAAAAATGGTACCAATCAAATGGCCACAGCTAGAATCACGGAATTGGATGTATACATTCCTTTGACTGCATAGACACGCAAAATAAAAAGATTTTTCCAAATTCGTACTTTTAAGGCAAAATTTGGTTGAATCATGAAGTTAAGTTATTTTGCACTATGTACGTGAGATAATCGATTTTCAAAATTTGTACTTTTGAAATTAAAATAGAATGGAAATACAACCAACTGCAACATCCACTACCTATCAATATTTATGGTATTTAAGTTTTTTTGAAAATATAAATATAAGAATATTTATTTTTTTTAAATTGACGTGAAGTATTATTTCGATATATATATATAGTTTAAACGTATTGGTAGCCTTGTCTTATAAGTGTGGCTTGCAATAATAAAAATATTATATTTATTTATAAAATTATATTTTCAATATTTCTATTTGTTTTGGTTTGGCTTTATTAAAAAATTATATTTTCCTGTAATATTACTGTACTTCTACGAAAATCGACAGCCTTGTGGAATGCAATCCAAGGTGGAGGGTATATAATGTTCGGCCCGGCCGAACTTAACGCCGTTGTTACTTTTTTAATGTATAATTTTATTTTTATAATTAAAATTCCAATTTTCGCCGAAGATACTTTTAAGTTTTGTACCCTCATTTTGGAAATGTAAGTCCGATACCATCCGCTTATATGTTCAATTAAAGCTACTTATGATGGCTACAAATCTTCCCAAATTAACCATCACACAGAAACAGTGTTTTACGATCGGTCTCCAAAGAATTGAAAAAGGATTTTTTCAGAAAAAATGAGTTTTTCAAAAAAGAAGGAGTTAGAAAAAAAGGATTTTTTTAAACAAGATTTTTTGTAAAAAAAGAAAGATTTTTCGAAAAAAAAAACGATTAAAAAAAAGTTGCTGGTACAAAAATACCATAAAAAGTAAATAATCGGGAAAATGTAGTTTGTTTTGTGTTGTAATAAAATTCTAACTATTTAAGCAAAAAAATTAAAAAACCATAATTATTTTTAAAGCAGTGCATTCAGTTCGAAAATCAAAATAAGAGAAATAAAATTTAAATTTGAATTTATATTTTTAATTTATTATTTATATTTTGTTTTTTGCCAATTTTTGTTTTTTTTGGTATCTTCTTTATTTGTTAACCAATATTTCGCAGATCTTTGAAGAACATCATCAGGGTATATAGTATCAAATCAAAAAACAACACTACACGTATTAAATATACGTCTCATTGCGGCGCTTATTGGATTCTTAGTAAGCCTCAAGCTTGAATTTTCAATATTTAAATAATAAAAGAAATAAAATTGTTAAAACTTTAAAAAATCTAAAAGGGAGTTTACGTACCGCTTCAATCTCTTAAAAGTAATTGAAAATGCCTTAAAAGCAAGTAGAGTACATTAAATTCGGCAAGTATTTCAGAAGTTACAGGTGATTGAATGAACAAACCTTTTTGAAATTCGTGAAATTGAAAATCGCTAAATCGTGAAAAACATTTTTTATTTTATTTATTCAAAAATACGTATAAAATATTTTTATGAGAAGAATACATACACCAATTTCAAAACAATCCAAACTATATAGTTCAACAATTGTACCGCTTGATGACGTGACTCTTATACATTTATCAATATATATTAAACTGATTTTTCCGACTCAAGACTTATTAAAAACATAAGTAAAAAATTAAAAATAAAAAATTATCACAAATAAAATGTAAGCAAGTAAAGTCACAGTATTTTAGCAAGTAAAGTCACAGTATTTTAGCAAGTGCAAAGTCACAACCGTGACGCTCTACTTTGAGGTATATCTCCAAACGATGACATACTTATATTTGCAATACAAGACGTATCCCGATTGATATTATCGTATAAATCTCTCTATGTTTAAATAGCCAATAGGTATTTAAGTAGCCAATAGGTACTTCTCTGATCATCTAACTGTTTCTTTCCTTTATTCCTGGACATCGCCAAGACCGCTTTTTGGCGAACTTTGCGTAAGGATCTTGGTTTACAACCATACACGATCAAGCTGACTCAAGAATTGAAGCCGATGGAGCATTTGACGCGACGTGCGTTCTCCGATTGGGCTCTGGCTTGGCTTTTTGTCCCGAATTGGAAAGCATGGACTTGGGCGACATGTGGTTTCAACAGGACGCTGCCACAAGCAACACGTTACAATCGATTTATTGAAGAGTAAGTTTGGTGAGAGTGTTAACTCAAGAAAAGGACAAGTCAATTGACCGACTCGTTCGTGAGATTTAACGTCTCTATACTTTTTCCTTTGGAGCTACGTCAAATCATTGGTCTATGCCAACAAGCCGACGATGTTGGAAGAACTCAGAGCCAACATTGAACGCGAAATAGAGAGTCATCGAAAATTGGGTCCAACGAATCGATCGCTGCCGACGTGCCCGCTGTGCCCGCTGTGACCATATGAACGAAGTCGAGTTCCATTCCTAAATGTTTTTGTAAAGGGTGATTTTTTAGCTATTATCTTTTTGACAACACTGGTTTTTGCAGCTGAATTTGAATTGAATTTTATTATCAGAATGCGTGCTCTGTTAAGAAAGTTCATCGTCCACTTTTTTATCGAAAAATTGTGTTCAGCGACGAAGCTCATTTTTGGCTCAATGGGTACGTAAATAGGCCGAATTGCCGATTTTGGAGTGAATATCATCCATAAAAAGTCACAGTTTGGTGCGGTTTATGGGCTGGGTGGCATCATTGGACCGTACTTCTTCAATGATGATGCGAATCGCAACGTAACTGTGAATGGTGAGCGCTACCGTGAGATGATATCCAACTTTATTTTGCCCAAAATGCAAGAGCTTGACTTGCATGACATGTGGTTTCAACAAGACGGTGCCACATGCCACACAGCACGCGCAACAATGGACTTATTGAGAGGAGAGTTCGGTGAACATTTTATTTCACGTTCGGGACCGGTCAAGTGGCCGCCTAGATCGTGCGATTTAACTACTTTAGATTTTAAAAAATCGCCCTTTATAACTACATACATTTCGTTACCTTAATTTTAAAAAATTAGTTATAACACTGACAATTTTTTATAATCGTATTTGAGTAATTTCAAGTGAAGCGATCACACAAATGTTGTCCTTTTCTCTCTGATTTTGATAAAATTTTTCAAATATGTAAAGAAGAAAAATGTATTTTTTCCAAATTCAAAAAATAATAAATTGTAGACGCTAAATTGGACCGAAAATAAATTATTTATGTCATATTAAATCTTTTTTAATTTGGACAGGAATCACGTTTATAATTGTATTAGAGTAAGTACTCCGGGAACACTATGAAATGTATGCAGCGTCTTTGTGACACTATTAACTACACAGTCCAACAGCATTTTTGAGTAGCAGAGTAGCAATGCTATACAGTAATCTTATAGTCCAGCTAGTCAGGTCGAAAGGAACATTATAAAAAATGTTGTGGGTTCTGTGAACGACATATGCGGCAATTTTGCTTATTGGCATAGCCATCGAGATGAAAATGAGCTTCATATGGAAACACGCAAATTTCGTACAGTTTGCGTTAAAGACTTTGGAGGTAAGTTTTTAATTTTTCCCAATTTTGTTCGAGCGTATAGCGTCCCATTTTGCAAATGTCAAACATAAACCTGTAATTAAAAATGAACGTTATTCTACCTTCCAAAGTCAAAGTAATCTGTAGTTCAAATGACAAAATGTTAAATGACCCACTCTATATGTCTTGGTGATGTGACCAAGTTCGATTTCGGCAACAGAATCATATAAAATTACAATTCTCACATCGAGTTCGGCCAAAGAGGTTGCCTTGAGGGATTGATTGATAACCTTTTCAAAACGTAATTGTACTTTAATCCTCAATAATGGTTTCCCTCCATCATATTTCACACACCCTATTATTAAGTTTAAAGTTTAGTCACTCGTAATGAGTAACCCTTTTTGCATATGGCATGTATATACACAATTTCGAAATTTTAAGTATAATTGTTTTCACACAAGTTGTCATAGAAATGCTAAGCAGCAGCAGCAGCTAGTTATTTCCTAATTAAATTTAACCCGACTTATCACACCACCTCGCACCACCAAAATTTGGCATACAAGCAACACACCATACTTTGTGGCTGTGGCAAGAGGCAAGAGGCAGCGGCAGCAACAGCAAAAAAATAATGAATAATAATCTTTTACCAAAATCATAGTCACACGTTTCGCTATTGTTGTTGTTGTATTTTTTGTTGTTTTCATGTTCCAGTACTCCTTCATTGTTTTGGGCGCTGGGCGATGAGAGATGGAATTCATACCCGAATTCGTTGTCGTCGTTCGTTGTCCTCGTCGTCGTACGTACGTGTTGAGGATTTGTACGGTCTAGCTTTCTTTGCGCTGCAAACAATGCGAACACCGAAAGGCTTTCACTGCCGCAGCAGTGTGAGTGTGCCCGGATTCGGAGGATATGGCAGGAAGTGGTGCTAAAATAAATGCGTGCGTGTCAAGAGATAGTTTCACTTTAACAACCGCATACATACATACACACATGTGTGATGGCTGGCTCGAGCGAATGAATGTGTGTGTGTGAAAGTGTGTGTGCGTGCGTGTGTATGCTGGCGGATAAAAATGAAATGAATTTGTTTAGAAATGAAAATGCTGCACATGAGGAAACAACAAAATAGCAAATTATACACACAGAGAAATTAAAAAAATAGCAATAATAAACGAAACGAAATGAAACAACACAACGCAACAATAACAATAGCAACAACACTAGCAACAATAATCATGACGAGGAACAGGATGACGATGAAAAAGCTTGATTGTTATCCTCATACAAGACCACCACCACCCTCATCGCATTACCGGCAACAATTTATTAAAATGCCACCACAATCATATACCAAGCACAGTGGACCACCTCATCATTGAAAAAAAACTAATACATGATCTAGTAATCTTTTTGTTTTAATTCAACTAAAAAAATAATGGAATGAATTAAAATGGTAATTGCATTAATTAATATAATAATTAAATTAATTAAATAAATTTTCATTTTAATTAAAGTAATTAAAAAATTAATTGAATTAATTAACATATTAATTGATTTTTTTAATAAATTACTTGAATTAATTAAATTTGGATATATATATATATAATTTGGATATATATATATAATATATTTTTTGAATGAATTAATATAATAATAGAATTAATTAATATATTTTAATTAAATCAATTATTATACTAATCAAATCAATTAATATATAAATTGACTTAATTAACATATTAATTAAATTAATAAATACATTAATTTTATTATTTGAAAGAATTAACATATTCATTGAATGAATTAAAATATTAATTTAATTGATTAACATATTAATTGAATTTTTAATATTTTATTCAAATTAATTATAATATTAATTGAATTAATTAATATATTAATTGCATGAATTTAAATATTAATTGCATTAATTGAATTAATTAATATATTAATTGAATGCATTTAGATATTAAATGCATTAACTAAAATATTAATTAATTAAATAATATATTATTGAATTAAATAATATATTATTAGAATGAATTAAAATATTAATTAAATTAACATATAAATTGAATTTATTAATATGTTAATTAAATCAATTATTATAAAGGGTGATTTTTTAAGAGCTTGATAACTTTTTTTTAAAAAAAAACGCATAAAATTTGCAAAATCTCATCGGTTCTTTATTTGAAACGTTAGATTGGTCCATGACATTTACTTTTTGAAGATAATTTCATTTAAATGTTGACCGCGGCTGCGTCTTAGGTGGTCCATCCGCTTAGTCCAATTTTGTCATTTCCACGTTTTTGAGTAACAGAGACCCAATTGGTGCGAACGGCGACGAATCGAAAATTGGTGGTCATCATTAACACTGGCCGATACAGCTGCGATATTTTCTTCAGTTCGCACTCTACGTAAGCGTGTTGGTGGTTTAATGTCCAACAATGTAAATTTGGTGCGAAATTTAGTCACAATAGCCCGAATAGCCGCTTCAGTGGGTCGATTAAACTGACCATAAAATGGAAGCGCGCAATGAACTTTCTTAACAGAGCACGCATTTTGATAATAAAATTCAATAATTTGCAAGCGTTGTTCGTTTGTAAGACGATTCATGATGAAATGTCAAAGCATACTGAGCATCTTTCTCTTTGACACCATGTCTGAAATCCCACGTGATCTGTCAAATACTAATGCATGAAAATCCTAACCTCAAAAAAATCACTCTTTATTAATCAAATAAATTAATATGCAAATTGACTTAATTAACATATTAATTGATTTAATTAACATATTGACTGATTTTTTATTATTTTATTTAAATTAATTTAATTGAATTTATTAAAATATTAATTTCATTTATTAATATATTATTTGAATTAATTAGAATATTAATTGTATTAATTAATATATTAATTAATACGTTAAATATTAATTATTATTATTTAATAATTAAATAAAAAATAATAATTGAATTTATTAATATATTAATTAAATCAATTATTATATTTATAAAAATGAATCTGTGTTTGTTTGTTCTTTATAGCAGCCTAAACTTCTGAACCGATCTTCTTGAAATTCACACAGTATGTTCATGCTGAACCGGCGGTGAAAATAGGCTATATAAAGTTTTGATATTTTCAGTGGGCGTGGCACCTCCCATACAAATTGGGGTTTTATTCGTTTTTTATAAATTAGCATATTCGGAGTACTGTTGCGGGTAGAGTCTTGAATTTTTGTGAAAGTTCATTAATTATTATTCTGCACAGTTTTGACAAAAATGGGCGGTATTGGAAAAGTGGGCGTGGTACCTCCCATATGAAGTTAAAACCCAATTTTGAATATTGTCAGTTCTATGACACCTAGAGTGCTGAAATATTACGTAAGTGCATCTAGCATCAATATGCGTAGTTGTGCCAAAAATGGGTGGTATTGAAAAAGTGGGCGTGGTACCTCCCGTGCGAAGTTAAAACCCAATGTTGAATATTGCAAGTTCCATGACACCTAGAGTGCTGAAATTTTGTGTCAGTGCATCTAGCATCAATGTACGTAGTTGTGCCAAAAAATGAGCGGTATTGGAAAAGTGTGCGTGGCACCTCCCATACGAAGTTAAAAAACAGTTTAGAATATTGTCAGTTCTATGACAGCTACACTGCTGAGTGCATCTAGCATAAACCTGCGTAGTTGTGCCAAAAACGGGCGGTATTGGAAAAGTGGGTGTGGTATCTCACATACAAAGGTAAAACCTATTATCGAATATTGTCATTTCTATAACACCTAGAGTGCTGAAAATTTGTGTTAGTAGATCTAGTGTAAATGTTGTGCAAAGATGGGCGGACAGTGGCCGTGTCCCTTCCCTTTCGAAATTAAAACCTGTTTTAGAGTATATTCGACACCGAGATTCCTATACTGTTGTGTGAGTTAATTTATTTGTAACCTTCTTAGTAGGGTTTAGGGTCCGGGAATTCCCGAATCGTTTTTTCTGGGAATTCCCGGGAAATTTTTTTCAATTTCCCGGGAATACGGAAAATATTAAAAAATAATTTATTTATTATGTTGATCAATAATTTAATGTTACTATATAAATTGGAATTTTTAGATGTATTTCAAATTCATATATGTATTTACATTACTGACAATAATAAGTATTTGTTGAGTATTTGTTTATATTATATTACTACAAACAAAACGTTTTAAATTCGCTAAATAGCCATTTTATGCGAAACCCAGCTAGGGGAATAAAGAAAGAAAGAAATGGTCTAAAAATAGGAATGCAATAAAAATTGTTCTCCTGGAAACTTTCAAGAGAAATCTAATAGAAATATAAATATATGCTACGATGTATTTAAATGACCCTTTGTAAGAATTAATGACTGGAATATTTCAATATTTTAATTTTTTATGAATTTATTAAATTAATATTTTTTATGTTTCTATTGTTTTTACAGTTTAGAATATTCCCCCCTGTTTCTATAAAATATTTTTGTCTCCAGACGAATGAATATTCTAAATTAAATGCGTCGTAACATTATCCGTCATATGAGTTATTTGCTTCCTTAATCGTTTTAAATTTTGAATCTAGTGTAGGTGTCAGTCACTTCTACCTGCGATATAAATGTCCAATTCTGACGATTAGTCTACAACTTTTCAAGTTTATAATGAGAAAATGTAATTTATAATCGGAATATGTAAGTTCATTATAGGATCATGATAATTCATAATCAGCACTGTAAATTCGTAATGTGCAATGTAAATTCATATTGAGAAATATAAATTCATAATAAGAACATACAAATTGATAATGAGATATATAAATAAAAATGAG
The DNA here is from genome assembly GCA_947397865.1 of Polietes domitor. Lineage (NCBI taxonomy): Eukaryota > Metazoa > Arthropoda > Insecta > Diptera > Muscidae > Polietes > Polietes domitor. The sequence goes on from CANDYM010000318.1 coordinate 67,208, forward strand.
AAAATCCAAATTGATAATGCGAAAATATAAATTCTTATTCAGGAATATATATTCATAAAATATAAATTCATAATCAGGAACTCTAAAATTTATAATCGAATCGACGTTTTTCTCTGAATATTTTCGTAGAAACACATATTTTATCAATGTTCTCATTATAAATTTACATTTTCTCAATATGATTTTATATTTTCTCATTATGAATTCATATTTTCTGAAAATGAAAACGTATTTTCTGATTATGAATTTGGATTTTCTGATTACAAACTTGTATATTTCATTATGAATTGGTGTGTTCCTATTATGAATTAATTGTTCTCAATGAATTATGATTTATATATCTCATTATGAATTAACATGTTCCTATTATAAATTTACATTACCCATTATGAATTTATATGTCCCTAATATGAATTTACATTTCTCACTATAAATTTGTATATTTCGAATATAATCTTGAAAAGGTGTAGAGTAAAATATTTGTAAAATGAAAAATAATTTGTAAAATATTTTAACAATAACATTCGTTTTTAATTTGTAATATGACAGTATTGAAAAAAAAACACACCAGTTATTAAATGTTGATATTTTAAACCATATTGAACATACCTATAAATAAATTACATTTTCCCGAGAATTCCCGGGTATGAAATTTTTCATTCCCGTTTTCCCGGGAAATGATAAAAGTCCGGGATACCCCAAACCCTACTTCTTAGACAATATACAAATGGGCGGGATTTGAAAGATGGGGAATTTTTTTATTTGAATTTTGTAAAATTACACGTTTCTTTGGATTTTTTAGCACAATAGTAAAGAAAGGTTACAAAAAAAATAAATATTCATTCGTCAAAAGCCGACTTAAGTCAAGAAAATGGAAATTATATTAATTTTTTAGTTTTTTGTTGTCTGATTAGTGAACAATTTGATTGACTTTTTATATGTTTTGAATTTAGTACATTTGAATTCCAGCTATTCGATTAAGTAAGTTCTTCTTACGTAGGAAGTTTATAGTTTTGGTTATGGAAAGGAGGAGAATCACACTCAACCTAAAATAAATTTGATTTTCGACAATTCTTCCTTTTTCGCCGTAAGGTAAAGTTATGTTCCAAATTCATTGATTATAAGTGGTACATATATTACCGATCACAAGAAAAACCATGAAACCTGATTTTAATTTCCGTCTGTTTTTCTGCCTGTCGAAGCGGGCGGGGGTTCAGCTAGTAAAAATATATTAAATGAATTAATTATTTGAATGAATTAACATATCCATTGATTCAACTCAATTAATATATTGATTGAATGAATTAAAATATTAATTGCATTAATTAAAGTATTAATTGAATTAAATAATATATTAGTCGAATTGATTAATACGTTAATTGAACGAATTAAAATATTAAATGAATTAATTAATATACTAATTGAAGAATTTAATATATTAATTGAATTAATAAACATATTCATTATTAATTGGCTTAATTAATATAATAATTATTGAATTAAGTAATGTATCAATTAATTAAATTAACATAGTAATTGATACATTACTTAATTCAATTATTATATTAATTAAGTCAATTAATATATTAATTGATGTGATACATATAATAATTGATTTAATGAATATGTTTATTAATTCAAGTAATATATTAACGAAATTAACTAACATATTAATTAAATCAATTATTATATTAATTAATCTAATAATTGAATTAATTTCAATATTAAAACTACAAATCTATTAATATTTAAATGAAAATCGAAATTAATTATAATATCAATTTAACTAAGTAATAAATCAATTCTGCATCAATATCAATTAAAATCGAAAATTTAATTAAAACATTAATTCAAGTAATTCAATAATCAATAAACACCAATTAATTTTGAATTGATGTAGTTAATTCATGTGATTAAATCGATAATTATCTGAATAATTCGAAATTAATTGAATTAAACGTAAATATCAATTGAATTACTAAATTAATGTTTAATTGAGATAAATAATTTGTAATTGAATTGATTAAATCATTGATTAAAATTTGTCACAAATTCTTCGTTTGGAAACACTGTACACGCTGAGCGGACGCACAGAGGGGCGAACACATCAACAAGGACATGTTTGAATGTAAGTACGGAAATATGAAAAAAGTGTATACAACAACAGCAACAACAACATATCACAGGTTCTAACTATGTTCGTCCCCTTTTTGCACACACCACCACCCCGCTCCCAACCAACAACCGCCATGCAAAGAGAGCGGGAGAACGAGCGTGAGAGAGAATCATATCCCAAAGGGGTGGCTTAGGTGTTTTTGCAACAATTTATATAAAATGCTTTATATAAATAAACAAAACGAGCATTATGAAGCAAAAATACGCTTACAACATCAACAACAATAGTTGCCAACGACAACAACAACAACAAGAGCAATAGAAACACCGGCAATTGTGGTAGTACCAGCAACAATATTGAACGCTGACACGGGGAGGAGGGCGACGAGGGTTGTCAGAATATATTGAAAACAATTAATTATTGGTGGAGAGCAGTAGAAGTAGCAGTAGCATGCATGCCTGGTTGGGTTGTTGATGTGCAGACATTATGGGAAATTATGATTAAAATTCGCTTTACGACTGCAAATATAGGGATAATTGCGGATATGAATGATACGAGACGAAGCTTCTGTTTGTAATGATATCAATCATAGACGAGAGGGCGAAAGAGAGAGAAAACAAACAAATGTACGAAAAAAAAAATTAAACAAACATCTGTTGAAGTTGATGTGGCAATTTGAAACATAAAATAGATTTTTGGAGATATATAAAAATTTACACCAATACAAACGGAATAATATAATTGATGTAGTGCTTTGTTCCAAAGGTAGAAAGGAAAGTTTAATTGTAAATCGCTCAGTGCTGCCAGCCGTGACGTTTTTTTAGGTAGAATTGACAAAAATGAATCCTGACGATTTCCGATTCAGAAACCCTTATATTTGCGCTTTCAAACTTTTAGGGCTGAATTGGATCAAAAAATGTTACGAAACAAACAGCAACAGTTAGAAATATGAAATTCGGCTTATTCAAGGTAAGGCAAATTATTTTTTAATGAAAACTTTGGTACAGCTTGTAAAATTTGTTTTTCATTAAAAAAATGCAGCAAAAATATTACTTTTGCATCATGATTATATCCCTCTAACTGCGTAGACTTATAAAATAAGTGGACATATCAAAATTCGCACTTTTAAAAAAGTATAAAAATTGTCCAACCATGCGGTATATAAAATTGTACCAAATGTAGTCGATTGAATTATTATTATTTTTATTTAAATTTATTATTTAAGCACTTTAGGCTTTGCAAAAATATACAATGTTCGGATTGACGACCGACGCACAGAGGGCTGAAATCGCCAAAAATGGAGATTAATTCGGGGATGCCTTCGGATCAGGTAACGTTTATATTTTTTCAATATTTATACCATAATCAGTAAAAGAAAATACAATTTAGTGGAAAAATTGGTTTTCCTGGAAAATAAATTAATAATCCGTCCGTGTATATATTCTAGTTATCGAAGTACAAGTCGCAATTATTATCCAATCTCAACACAGAACTTGGTACAGCTAATTTTTTCGCATCAATGACGGACACTATTACATTTGAAGCAAATCAGTTCAGATTTAGATATAACTTCCATACAAATGTCACTCCCGATTTGACTTTTTTTGCTCTAGATACCACATATTTTAACCGATATTGTTCAAATTAGGCTAAATATCTTATATTTGTACTATAAACATTTATGGTGAATGTGGGTCACTTCGGTTTATACATACAAATGTCTTTCCAGATTTGACTTTTCCGCTCTAGTAACAAAATTGTTTACCCAATTTTATTCGCATTTGGCACATAACGTTATATTGCACCTAGAAACTGCTGTATTTAAATTTGGTGACATCGGTCCATTGTTTGATAAAGCCCCAATACAATGTCCCACCAGATTTGGTGACATTTGCTCATAAAGGATAATGTTTCGAATGTGTCGGACATTAAACTGTCACAGATATTTTAATACATTTTGAATTGGTGGTAAATATTACATTAAATAGGATAGAAGATGCAGGGTATCATATAGCCACCCGACTGTAGTCTTTCCGTACTTGTTATACCCTACACCACTTCGTTTTTATATAGGGATGTTTATAAGATTAAGATTTATTGTGCACCTTGGAATCTCATTCTGCTTCTGTGCATGCTTTTCATGAGAAATAATTGTTTCATTTAAGTGTTAAGTAAATAAAAAGACTTATTTTTCATTACAAAATATTTAAATATTTAGTTTTCGTCATATTCTAAATTCCACTTGTAAAATAAAACCTAATGTATTGGCAACCATAAAGAGTGACTATTTTAACAATTTATTTAACAAAATAAATTGGCGCAAAAACGCGCAACATATAATTGCGGAATTTAATTAATTAGAATTTCACCATCTGGTGGTATGTTACAGAATTCACATTCAAAAGCCCACATATATTTTGAAAATACCTTAAATGTAGACATATTTTCAAAAAATTTTTAAAAATATTTCTAAAATACTTTAGTTAATACGCTTTTTTGTAAAATCACTCTAAAATATCTGAACTTGAAGATTCTATAATCAAAGTGCTACTTTTTTAAAGTGGGAAAAAAGATATTTACCTTTGAAGTATGTCAATTTGCAATTTTCATAACTGTTCGCGTAAAACTCAAAATATGCTTGACTTTAAGGCAATGCACATGTCATTGATATTTTCGGTATTGATGTAGAATTTTATATTCTTTAATCGTATAATAAAAAAAAAAATTAGATTTTGGAATTAATCTCCATTTTTGGCGATTTCAACCCTCTGTGCGACGTGTAAACCGAGTAGTGCCATATCAATTGCCAACAACTCTTACAATTATTGAAATCCCCAAAAACGATCTACTTCTTTATGTTCATAAGGATTCCTCTGAAATTCTGAGTACTTTTGCAAAAAGTAGGCTATTATCGCATAATTTATAATGAGATTAAAAGATTTTGGTATTTTTTGGGTTCTGCTGAAAACTTTATGATCATGAAGCAAAACAAATGACGACAAAATGTTTTTGCTCATCTAAACTTGTTGTCTCTCAAAAAATTTATATGAGTATGATAGCTGCGATTTTTTTAAAGTTTGTGTATATATTCTTCTCATAAAAATATTGTGTACGTATAGAAAAAATATAAAATAGAAATTTTTTATTACCATAAATTTAACAGTGAAAAATAGGATTTCTTTCAAAAAGGTGTGTTCATTCAATCGTCTGTAACTCCTTAAATATTTGACCGATTTTAAAGTGCTATACCTTGTTTAGAAGATAATTTCGATTACTTTTTAAGTTTTGAAGTGGTAGTAATATAATATACTTTTTAAAAGTTTTTTAAAATTATATTTCTTTTATTTTGATTTTCGAAATGATTAAATTAATCCATTTTTGACATTTTAACTGTGGTGAAATGATGGGTTCTATTTTTTACGATTTTGTAGACTTTTTTGCAAAATCAACCGCTTGACATGGAGTGAATCATATGTCCTATTCTGAAATACTCTGGGAAGTACAACAAAATATGGTGTTTTTAGAAGTTCAATTTTCCGATAACAATTAAGAGGATAAAACTAGTCAATACAAGGCCGATATCTCCCTTAAACGGTTTTAAATACTCTAAGAGTAAAAATTGGGAAATTCGAACCGAAAAAATTTGGAAAATTCAATCCGACAAGCGTATTTAGGAAAGGGTGTGAAGATAAATTCGTAAGTTAAATACGTCCCACACCCAAGACACAAACCAATTTAGCTTGTGGAACGTATTTAAAAAATATTTTTTTTAATAAAAACACTAAAAATAATAAAAATAAAAGGAATTATGTAATTATTTTGTAACAATATTTTCCGTTACAATTATTTGAATGCATCAAATCAGTCAAATGTCCAAAAACTATACAAAATAGGCCATTTTAGGCCATGTATTGTTGTGACATTGAAGAGCCGATATCTCGAAAACTAGAATACATGAATCGGGTATTCCAAAGGCAATTATTTAGCCCTTGCTAAGTAGAATATTTTCCAAAAAAGTCCTGGTCCAAATTCCGTTTGAGATCGGAGATATATAGCTTTTAAGATATCGGGTATATATCTATCGAATTTTGATTGTCCGATATCTCGAAAACTAGAATACATGAATCGGGTATTCCAAAGGCAATTATTTAGCCCTTGCTAAGTAGAATATTTTCCAAAAAAGAGTTTATCAAAATTCCGTTTGAGATCGGAGATATATAGCTTTTCAGATATCGGGTATATATATATAGAATATTGATTGTCCGATATCTCGAAAACTAGAATACATGAATCGGGTATTCCAAAGGCAATTATTTAGCCCTTGGTAAGTAGAATATTTTCCAAAAAAGAGTTGGTCCAAATTCCGTTTGAGATCGGAGATATATAGCTTTTCAGAATATTGATTGTCCGATATCTCGAACAGTAGAATACATGAATCTCCGATCTCAAACGGAATTTGGATAAACTCTTTTTTGGAAAATATTCTACTTACCAATGGCTAAATAATTGCCTTTGGAATACCCGATTCATGTATTCTAGTTTTCGAGATATCGGACAATCAAAATTCGATATATATATACCCGATATCTTAAAAGCTATATATCTCCGATCTCAAACGGAATTTGGACCAACTCTTTTCTGGAAAATATTCTACTTACCAAGGGCTAAATAATTGCCTTTGGATTACCCGATTCATGTATTCTAGTTTTCGAGATATCGGACAATCAATATTCTATATATATATACCCGATATCTTAAAAGCTATATATCTCCGATCTCAAACGGAATTTGGACCAGGACTTTTTTGGAAAATATTCTACTTAGCAAGGGCTAAATAATTGCCTTTGGAATACCCGATTCATGTATTCTAGTTTTCGAGATATCGGCTCTTCAATGTCACAACAATACATGGCCTAAAATGGCCTATTTTGTATAGTTTTTGGACTTTTGACTGATTTGATGCATTCAAATAATTGTAACGGAAAATATTGTTACAAAATAATTACATAATTCCTTTTATTTTTATTATTTTTAGTGTTTTTATTTAAAAAAAATTATTTTTTAAATACGTTCCACAAGCTAAATTGGTTTGTGTCTTGGGTGTGGGACGTATTTAACTTACGAATTTATCTTCACACCCTTTATTTAGGAATTTAGTCAAAGTTTTTCTCAACCTTAGTTTAGCTTAAATTTGACGATGGGCGAAGTTGTCCCCCTTACATTAAAAACATGGATACTTGAGGGTTTTTGGTACGGTCTCTCTAGTACCCCGCACATAAATCACCCTAACATATGTCAAATCAATTTTTTTAAAACTTCTTTACGAATTATCGGAATTTGATATTTGGAAATACATTTATGCTCGATATTGCTACATCCCTTCCGATAGCTGCCACAAAATTTGGCATACGATGTGGTTAACATAAAACTGATACAACTAGTCGGACTAGTCGGATGCAATTCAATATTTGCATATATTTTATAATCACTTTAAACCTATGAAAATACCTTTGCTTTTGCCACACACCATTCTAGGACCTCCCACATTATTTTCCAATCTTACGTAAACTTAGTCGTTAATATACAAGATACAGGTATTTGAAATCCACTATGAAAAAAATGTTGTAAGTTATTGTCTGAGAGAATTCTTATTGCTAGAACTATAGGGTGATTTTTTAGCTATTATCTTTTTGGCAACACTTGGCAACACAGCTGACGCACGTTTCGTGTTTTGTTTCACTGTCAAACATCTTCAGTTTGATCTATAATTTAACCATGAATCGTCTTACAAACGAACAACGCTTGCTAATTATTGAATTTTATTATCAAAATGCGTGCTCTGTTAAGAAAGTTCATCGCGCGCTTCTTCCATTTTATGGTCAGTTTAATCGACCCACTGAATCGGCTATTCGGGCTATTGTGACTAAATTTCGCAACAAATTTACATTGTTGGACATTAAACCACCAACACGCTTACGTAGAGTGCGAACTGAAGAAAATATCGCAGCTGTATCGGCCAGTGTTAATGATGACAATCAATTATCGATTCGTCGCCGTTCGCAGCAATTGGGCCTCTGTTACTCAAAAACTTGGAAATGCCAAAATTGGACTAAGCGGATGGACGATTTGAGGCGCAGTCAAGGTCAACATTTGCATGCAATAATCTTCAAACATTAAATTATGTGGACCGTACTATCGATTCAAATAAAGATTTCATGCATTTTTCTGAATTTTATGTATTTTTTTTTTTTAACTTCCCTATAGCTTTTAAAAAATCACCCTTTATATTGTGGAATTTTATGAGGATCATTTTTGTGGAATATCTTAAAGCTCTAGCTCCTCTCTTTGTGGGTCAATTTCACCATTATTTCTAGAAAACTAAAAAAAGTCCTTACGATTAAAATATTCAACGAAAAAATGTATCGAACATTTTCAGTGGGGGTCACCAAAGACACCAACGTTGTACAGGAGGTGTTATTTTGAATCACCCGGTATTTCGATAGCTATCACTTTTGAAGCTTTTATTCCTTGACATTTGACAAGTAGAAACTACGCCATTACTAAAAATGGAACGATAAACGCTTCAACAACGCATTGAAATTATTAAAATTCATGAATGAAAATGATGCGGAATTCCATCGAAAAAGTCATCTTGACTGGTGAGGCCCATTTCCACCTTGGTGGCTACGTCAACAAGCAAAATTGTCGCATCTGGGGCTTGGAAAACCCAAGAGTTTTTGTTGAGAAGCCTCTCCATCCTCATCGTGTGACTGTTTGGTGCGGTTTATGGTCCGGCGGGGTCATTGGACCTTACTTGGTCGAAAATAAGGTTGGATCAACAGTTACGGTGAATGGATTGCGCTATCGAGATATGATTAATGATTTTTTATGGTCGGAGTTACTTTCAACAAGACGCTAGGGATCTATAAATCGACTTTCGACTAATCGAATAATCGATATTTGGGAGGAAGAAGTCCAAAAGGAGAAATCGACTTTACCATTGCCAAAAGTCGACTTTGTGCATCAATGAATTTATGTTATTGAATACCGATTTTACTTTTTTCGCTCTAGAAAACACATCCTTTATCCGATTTTCTTCAAATTTGGCACAACAACTAGAAACATCTATGCGAAAAGTGGGTAAGATTGGTTCAGATTTATATATCCAATATAAATGTCTCTAGATTTGATTTTGATTTGGTCTATTCGTCTTTTCAGTCATTTGCAATGTCGTCTATTTATTTATTTGCAACAGTCTCGTTTAGAGATCTGCGACAGTCGAGGGATGATCTTGAGTTCAGGAAGACATCACTCAGAGACTTTATAGCTGCTTAGCTGTCCGAGAAGATGTCGACTCCAAATTTTGTTAGAATATTACATCTTAGCCTGTCCGCAACTTATTGCAAAATATCCCTGGGGGTGCTAGGAAATTTTCCTCTTACAGCAATTGCCAAATCATCGGCATATGCTAGCACTTTTACGCCCATCTTTACTAGAGATACTAGTAATTCGTTGATCGCAAGATACCACAACAGAGGCGAATGTACTCCACCTCTTTGCCTCTGCTGGCAAATCTTGTAAGGGTAGTCGAACCCTGTGTTGCCGAAATTCTTCTTCCGAAGATTCTTTACAAGTCTCGTGATGTAAGACGTGATGTGATGAAAGAGCGCTTAAAATTGTTTCAGGATTCACATTATTGAAGGCGCCCTCGACATCAAGGAAAGCTACCATTTCAAATTCCTTGACGGCAAGTGAGCCCTCAATATGTGTAACTAGATCATGCAGGTCTGTCTCAGTAGACCTTCCCTTACAATATGCTTGTTGTCTATCGGATAACAAATTTTTGTTGATGCTAGTTCTTAGAAAACTATCAATAAGTCGCTCCAGGGTTTTCAGTAGGAACGATGACAGACTAATAGGCCGAATTCAGGTGAAGTTTCATTATTGGAATTTCCTGGAGAAACAACTTCAAAGTTTCTTCACTAGAATTTGTCCACGTTCCATTAGGTGTTTTTATGTACCCTACGGTGGCTTGATTAGAGGACAAGATTTTCCTGAGCCTTGAGGCTTCGGATGTACCTTCCATATTGCTGCAAAATTCCATCCAGGATTTATTCTGTGCCCTTCTCACAAACTTTTTGTATGCTCTGAGTTCAGCCTTGTAGTTTTCCCAAACTTGGGGAACTCTGGATCTTTTTGCCTTGTTGAAAAGCTTCCTACTGCTTTTACGCAAGGCTGCTATTTCGGTCGTCCACCACGGTGGTCTTGTTTTGCCCCTTGGCTTATTCTTTGGTCATGCATCATGCAGGGAATCATTCAGTGCCTTTGTGATCCTCTCTGTAATTTTTTCTATCCCGTCCCTTGTACGGGCGGCCGTTCCAGGTCCTCCAGGTAGAAGTCTGGCGAATGTTACTCTGTATTTATCCCAGTCCGTCTTTCTTATGTTGAGAGGAATGCGAGCTTCCTGAACCGTTTCACTGAGGCAGAAGGAAATTTATCTATGATCTGAATAGCTGTGGGTATCCAAAACTTTCCAGTCAGTAATTCTCCCGCTTATTTCGTCTGATACAAGAGTCACATCCAGCACCTCCTGTATATTTTTTGTGATGAATGTTGGCTCTTCACTTCTATTGCAAATGGAAAGGTTTGCGCTTAGGATGAACCATAAGTGATTCCCCCCTTTCATTAATGTTTGTGCTGCTCCACATATAGTGGAGGGCATTGGCATCGCCGCTTAAAATAACATTCGTTCGCTCAGACCGAGCCTCCCTCCACTAGCTCGAAAAAGTCGAAAAATCGATTTTTCAAAAGTCAAAAAGTCGACTTTTCATATATTTGCAAAAGTCGAAAAATCGACTTTTTGCTCCAACTATACATCCCTACAAGACGGCGCTACGTGCAACACATGCAACGAAACCATTGCTCTTTTACGTGAAAAGTTTACGGACCGTGTTATCTCTCGAAGAGATGATCACAATTGGCCACAGAGATATTGTGATTTAACACCTTGCGATTTCTTCCTTTGGGGCCACGTGAAACATAAGGTCTACGCCAACAGCCCAGCGTCGATTCAAGACCTCAAAGATAGAATTCGTGAGGCTATCGAGGACATAGGGCAGCCACTTTGCGATTTCGTTATGGAAAATTTCATGAAAAGGATATGGTCCTGTAAGCGTGGTCGTGGTGGCCATTTGGCTGATGTTGTTTTTCATTATTAACGGCATACCTTCCCCTCTTTATTATGAAATAGACAACCGATCATTTATCTCAAAAATTGAATTTTTCTTTGAATACCAAAATAACACCACTTGTTGGAAAACCTTGTATGTAAAGCACTACACGCTTAAAAAATCGTCCATGTATTTTGGAAGATCGATTTTTTTCGACAAACAATACAAATCGGATATTTCTGTAAAGTTTTAATTTTTGCGGGAGATCTGGCCAAAATAATTTGTATGCATGACATTTTTGTTTTGCTAATTCCTCGCGATCTATCCAACGGATGTGGCTGATTTTGTGCAATATTGCCAAAAAAAAGCTGCAATTGTTGAAAAATCCAAAATTCGTGTTTGCAATTGCATTTTTTTCAAGTTTCTCTATCTGCCCTTCTGAAAATATTCTGTCACAAATATTCCCTATTTAGTTGGTTATCATTAGACAGCGGGTTTTTATGCGAAATCAAATATTGAACGGATTGAATTGAATGCCGACTTCACATAATAAATTTTATGTTATCGTATTTTGCATAGACACGCATATTTTATGTAAATATGTATTAAACATGGGATTTGCATAATCATAATCAGCTGTCTAGTAAAAATATACCAAAAAATATTTTTGGTATTCTCTATATAACAACCAGTAAGGAAAGGCTAAAGTCGGGCGGGGCCGACTCTATGATACACTCCACTTTCAATCCGAATACAATTTAATTCGGTGAAAACGGGAAGGTTTTTTGTATCCTGTAAATGTATGTGTTTGACAAAAAAATTTTTATCGGAAAGGACATTTGTCTGGGGGTATATTGAAACCTGGAACGAAATAGGTGGAATATAAAATGTATAGTTTGGCCAAAATCGGTTAAACTTATGGGAGCAACATTTGAATTTGGGCTATATTTAAATCTGAACCGATCTTACCCTCTTTCACGATAATTTTGTTTAGTTAGATTATAAGATGTTGTGCGAAATTTAAAGAAAATCGAGCACAAAATGTGGCTTTTAAAGCGGCAAAAGTCAAATCGGGAGCGACATTTGTATAGGGGCTATATCTAAATCTGAACCGATCTTACCCAATTTCTGCATAGTGTTTCTAGTTGGATTATAAGATGTTGTCCCAAATTTAAAGAAAATCGGGTACAATATATGGTTTTTAGAGCTCAAAATTCAAATCGGGAGCGACATTTGTATGGGGCCTATATCTAAATCTGAACCGATCTAGCCCGCTTTAGCCACAGGAGTTTCTAGTAAGATTATAAGATGTTGTGCCAAATTTAAAGAAAATCGAGTACAATATGTGGTTTCTACAGAGGAAAATGTCAAATCGGGAACGACATTTGTATGGGGGCTATATCTAAATCTGAACCGATTTGACCTATTTTCACCATAGATGTTCTTAGTTTAAATATAAGATGTTTTGTCAAATCTGAAGACAATGTGATACAATATGTGGTTTCTAGAGCGGAAAAAGTCAAATCGGGAGCGAAATTTGTATGGGAGCTATATATAAATCTGAACCGATCTGACCGATATTCACCATGGGTGTTTCTAGTGGAAATATAAGATGTTTTACCACATCTGAAGACAATCTGATACAATATGTGGTTTCTAGAGCGGAAAAAGTCAAATCGGGAGCGAAATTTGTATGGGAGCTATATATAAATCTGAACCGATCTGTCCGATATTCACCATGGGAGTTTCTAGTGGGAATATAAGATGTTTTACCAAATCTGAGGACAATCTGATACAATATGTGGTTTCTAGAGCGGAAAAAGTCAAATCGGGAGAGAAATTTGTATGGGAGCTATATATAAATCTGAACCGATCTAACACATTTTTACCACAGGTGTTTCTACTTACAATATAAGATGTTTTGCCAATTTTAAAGAAAATCTGTTGTAATATGTGGTATCTAGAGTGAAAAGAGTCAAATCGGGAGTGAAATTCGTATGGGGGCTATATCTAAATCTGAACCGATTTTCTTCAAATTAAATAGCGTTCGTCCTTATCCCGAAAAACATCGTTGTGCAAAGTTTCATTTGGTTCTGTCTACAATTGCGACCTGTATCGTGATTACAAGAATAGATGGACGGACGGACGGACGGACGGACGGACGGACGGACGGACGGACGGACGGACGGACGGACGGACGGACGGACGGACGGACAGACAGACAGACGGACATTGCTAAATCGACTCAGAAAGTGATTCTAAGACGATCGGTATAATTAACAATGGGTCTATCTCGTTTCCTTTTGGGTGTTACAAACAAATGCACAAAGACATAATACTCTCGTGGAGTGTATAAAAAGTTACGCGGATATTTCTAAAGGCGCTTTTCTCAATTTTTTACTTTACATGCAACATTTATCCTATTTCACTCTGAATTCAGTGAGTCTTTCAAAACAAAGGACATACCACCAGTGAAAACTCCACGTTAAATGAATTGGTGAAGATCCGATTCCAAATATATTTCACTTCTTGGGAGGATGGTCTTTTTTGCTTGTATTCGGCGCGGCCGAACTGAACGTTTTCTTACTTGTTTTTTTGTTGTTGTTGTTGTTTAATCTGAATTATTGTCTTCTTCTAAGCGAAAGCTGAATGTACAGCATTGAAATGACTGAGATTCGATATTTTGTACCTACAAAAATCTAAGTCTTCAGATCGCCAAAATGACCAGCTCATCCGGTGAAGAGATGGCGTGACTGGTGACTGACTCCGCAGAATACTTTTTTTCTTCTAAATGATTGGAAATCTAAGATAATCCCAAGTCTAATCCAAACTAACAGTCAGCAGACATTAAATGCTGCCTGAAACAAAGCAAACCAAAAAAATTCAAATTAAAACAAACGACTGTGACAATTATGCTGCTGCCTGCCTGTCATCCTAACTGGCTGGCTGTGCCTGCGCTCAATGTATAAATTAATGGGAATTCTGATAAAAATCGTTGTCGCATTTCCCATAAAATCACTTTATCCGCGCATCTAATGACAGAGATTAGAAACAGGGGGCAACGAAAATATCCAATGATTTTACACCGAATTATAGACAAATGTTTCAATTTACCATGGCAGCGCAAGCCATTGAAACCATTTCGACTTTAATTGATTCAATTATCACAGTTTAGATACAATATACAAAAAAACTGCTCACTTTGAGTAAAAGAAAATTGACAAAAGAAAAAACGAAAACAATGAAAAACACCAAAATGCTACATAGCAGCGACCAAGCATGAAGAAATCCCAATCATTAGGGAGCAAAAGAAAGAAGAAACGAATAGAAAAACGTGTTGAAAACAATAATATTTATTTGGTAATCATAAAAAACAACACACGGCGGCGGTAACGTTTGCGATCTAATGGAAAGTGGAATTGAATGAAAGCAAGAAAAACGGTGTCAGAGCACCACTACAACGAGACTGAGTATTCAGAGGATACTGGCACTGTACAGTGGGTACTGAAATAAGTGAATATATCCAAATGTTGCCACCAGGGCAAAAATCAAAACAAATAATAGAATACAAATTTGAATATGATTTCAAGAATAGATGAACAGACAGACTAATTTGGAAAAAACTTAAAATAGATTTTAAGTTTTTACTTATTTCTGACATTTAAGTTGAGTTATAAGTTTTGGTGTTTTCAGAGACTTGCAGTAGAATTTTATGGTAAATATTTTTGTAGAACACTTTGACCTGGTAAATCCCTGTTTCGGGGGTGTTTTTTACACTTTTGCACAAAAGTGACCAAAAAGACCCCTATAAGAGGAGCTACAGGGTTAAGGTGTTCAACAAAAATGTTCCTCGTAATATTCTAAGTAATATTGCCGAACACATCCTATACATAAAATTTAAGAATCACAAGATTTCCAATGTCGATTCATCAGAAGAATGTGCAAGCCCTGTTTCAGGGGTATTTTTGCACTTTTACAAAAAGTGACTAAAAAGACTCCTATATTGAAGAGCTAGAGGGTTAAGATGTTCTACAAAAATGTCCATAAGTAATATTGCTGAACACATCCTATACTTAAAATGTAAGGATCACAAGGTATCTTATGTTGATTCATCAGAAGAATGTGCAAGCCCTGTTTCAGGGGTATTTTTGCACGTTTACAAAAAGTGACCAAAAAGACCCCTATATTGGAGAGCTAGAGGGTTAAGATGTGTCACAAAAATGTTCCTCGTAGTGTTTTAAATAATATTGGTGAACACATCCTATACTTAAAATGTAAGGATCAAAAGGTTTCTTATTTCGATTCATCTAAAGAATGTGCAAGCCATGTTTTAGGGGTATTTTTACACTTTTACACAAAAGTGACCAAAAAGACCCATACACTGAGGAGCTACAGGATTAAGATGTTCTACAAAAATGTTCCTCGTAGAGTTCTAAATAATATTGCTGAGCACGTCCTATACTTAAAATGTAAGGATCACAAGGTTTACTATACCGATTCATCAGAAGAATGTGCAAGCCCTGTTTCAGGAGTATTTTTGCACATTTACAAAAAGTGACCAAAAAGACTCCTATATTGAAGAGCTAGAGGGTTAAGATGTTCCACAAAAATGTCCATCGTAGTGTTCTAAGTAATATTGCTGAACACATCCTATACTTTAAATGTAAGAATAATCAGGATTCCAATGCCGATTCATCAGAAGAATGTGAAGCCCTGCTTTAGGGTTATATATTTACACTTTTATACAAAAATGGTCAAAAAGACCCCTATATTGGAGAGCTAGAGGGTTAAGATGTTCCACAAAAATGTTCCGCGTAGAGTTCTAAATAATATTGCTGAGCACGTCCTATACTTTAAATGTAAGGATCACAAGGTTTCATATACCGATTCATCAGAAGAATGTGCAAACCCTGTTTTAGGAGTATATTTACACTTTTATACAAAAATGATCAAAAAGACCCCTATATTGGAGAGCTAGAGGGTTAAGATGTGCCACAAAAATGTTCCTCGTAGTGTTTTAAATAATATTGGTGAACACATCCTATACCTAAAATGTAAGGATCACAAGGTTTCATATACCGATTCATCAGAAGAATGTGCAAACCCTCTTTTAGGAGTATATTTACACTTTTACACAAAAGTGAGCAAAAAGACCCCTATAATGAGGAGCTACAGGATTACGGTGTTCCACAAAAATGTTCCTCGTAATGTTCTAAGTAATATTGCCGAACACATCCTATACATAAAATGTAAGAATCACAAGGTTTCCAATGCCGATTCATCAGAAGAATGTGCAAGCCCTGTTTCAGGGGTATTTTTGCACTTTTACAAAAAGTGACCGAAAAGACTCCTATATTGAAGAGCTAGAGGGTTAAGATGTTCTACAAAAATGTTCCTCGTAGTGTTTTAAATAATATTGGTGAACACATCCTATACTTAAAATGTAAGGATCACAAGGTTTCTATACCGATTCATCAGAAGAATGTGCAAGCCCTGTTTTAGGGTTATATATTTACACTTTTATACAAAAATGATCAAAAAGACCACTATCTTGGAGAGCTAGAGGGTTAAGATGTGTCACAAAAATGTTCCTCGTAGTGTTTTAAATAATATTGGTGAACACATGCTATACTTAAAATGTAAGGATTACAAGGTGTGTTATTTAGATTCATCAGAAGAATGTGAAGCCCTGTTTTAGGGGTATTTTTACACTTTTACACAAAAGTCCCCAAAAAAGACCCCTACTCTGAGGAGCTAGAGGTTTAAGATATTCCACAAAAATTTTCCTCGTAGTGTTCTAAGTAATATTGCTGAACACATCCTATACTTAAAATGTAAGGATTACCAGGTTTCCTATGCCGATTCATCAGAACAATGTGCACAAAGGGAAAATATTAATCACCATTCAAATATTGACCTCCTTTCGTTAACTTTCCAAATGCCGATACACGTGTATTCTTTTCTTAAACCCTCTATCAGTAGCCGTTGTCAGAACCTTGTTTTGTGTTCCACAAAGTAATCTAGACTCATAGATTACTCTCGCTTCCCTTTGGATGCTAAAAACTACTGGCCAAAGACAGTGGAGGTTATAAAAAGACCCTGGCAGACCAGCATTATATTTGACATGCCAAATTTACAACTTTAGCAACGGCATAGGGTGGACCATTTAAAATTTTAAATTTGAACTACCGATTACCTTGACTTTGGAAGGTGGAATAACATTCAGTTTTATTTTTTTCTGGTTTATGTTTGACATTTGCAAAATGGGACGCTATACTTACTCCAAAGAAGTGAGTCTTTAACCCACTGTACTTGAGCTGCCCGTGCAAACAATTTAATTTAAGGAGAGACGTTGAAGAAACAAATATATAATCATAACGCGACGAGTAATAAACAGCAATACAATGAAATCAATGACAGACAGCCAGCTCGCATAACAGCGCTGTGAATTCTACAGATGTCTGCGTGGCTGTGTATGGGTAGGGAACAGTATATCTATATATGTATGTGTCTCTATGGGATATAAAAGCGAATACAATGCTTGCACTCAAAACGACCGAATGGCACTTTCCCTTTAAACTAAAAATAATAATAGCGCCAACGCCAATCCATTCACCTCAAGTATTTCCATTACATTTGACGACGATAGACGACGACATTTCATCCCAGTTAAACAAATGATCCAAATAATTGGCGGATTGGCCGACAAGTCTTTACACTTTCTAAACTCTGCAAACTGATGTGTACGAATTCGTTACGATTTCTGAACTATGTTCCTGAAGTTAATATAAAAATCAGGTTTTAGGTTTGGTTCTCGAATTTTGTATATATTTTTTATTTTATTTAATTCTCCGAATATTATTATAAAAAATCCTTTAATATTTCACAGAATGTTCAAAAAAAATTACTACATACAAAATGCAAATTGAAATTTTGAAATCTAAATAGAAATAAAAAATACAAAATGGAAAAAATACAAATGTAAATTGAAATTGAGAAAATGCAAATTTAGAAATTAAAAAAGAAACAAATAGAAATTCAGAAATGTAAATTGAAATTGGGAAAATACAAATTGAAATTCAAAAATATAAATTGAAATTGAGAAAATACAAAGAAAATTCAGAAATCTAAATTGAAATTTTGGAATGTAAATTGAAATTGAGAAAATACAAATTGAAATTCAGAAATGTAAATTGAAATTGAGAAAATACAAATTGAAACTCAAAAACATAAATTGAAAATGAAAAAATACAAATGGAATTCAGAAAAGTAAATTGAAATTGAGAAAATAAAAATTGAAATTCAGAAATATAAATTGAAATTGAGAAAATAAAAATTGAAATTCAGAAATATAAATTGAAATTGAGAAAATACAAATTGAAATTGTTGAATGTAAATTGAAATTAAAATTGAGAAAATACAAATTGAAATTGAGAATATACAAATTGAAATTTAAAAATATAAATTGAAATTGAGAAAATACAAAGGAAATTGAAATTGAGAAAATGCCAATTGAAATTCAGAAATATAAATTAAAATAGAGAAAATACAAATTGAAATTTTGGAATGTAAATTGAAATTGAAATTAAAAGCAAAATTGAGAAAATACAAATTAAAATTGAGAATATACAAATTGAAATTCAAAATACAAATTGAAATTTAGAAATGTAAATTAAAATTGAGAAAATACAAATGAAATTCAGAAATTGAAATTGAGAAAATGCCAATTGAAATTTAGAAATATAAATTAAAATAGAGAAAATACAAATTGAAATTTTGGAATGTAAATTGAAATTAAAATTGAGAAAATACAAATGAAATTCAGAAATTGAAATTGAGAAAATGCCAATTGAAATTTAGAAATATAAATTAAAATAGAGAAAATACAAATTGAAATTTTGGAATGTAAATTGAAATTAAAATTGAGAAAATACAAATTGAAATTCAGAAATATAAATTGAAATTGAGAAAATAAAAATTGAAATTCAGAAATATAAATTGAAATTGAGAAAATACAAAGCAAATTCATAAATCTAAATTGAAATTGAGAAAATGCCAATTGAAAATCAGAATTATAAATTAAAATAGAGAAAATACAAATTGAAATTTTGGAATGTAAATTGAAATTGAAAAAATACAAATGAAATTCAGAATCTAAATTGAAATCGAGAAAATAAAAAATGAAATTCAGAAATATAAATTGAAATTGAGAAAATAAAAATTGAAATTCAGAAATATAAATTGAAATTGAGAAAATAAAAATTTAAATTTTGGAATGTAAATTAAAATTGAGAAAATACAAATTGAAATTCAAAAATACAAATTGAAAATTTGGAATGTAAATTGAAATTAAAATTGAGAAAATACAAATTGAAATTCAGAAATATAAATTAAAATTGAGAAAATACAAATTGAAATTTTGAAATGTAAATTAAAATTGAGAAAATACAAATTGAAATTCAGAAATATAAATTAAAACTACAAACAATACAAACTGAAATTTTGAAAAGTAAATTGAAATTGAGAATATGATTTTTTGCTATTATCTTTTTGGCAACACTGGTTTAAACAGCTGACGCACGTTTCGTGTTTTGTTTCACTGTCAAACATCTTCAGTTTGGTCTATAATTTAACCATGAATAGTCTTACAAACGAATAATGCTTGCACATTATTGAATTTTATTATCAAAATGCCATTTTATTCCATTTTATGTGTTCAGCGGCGAAACTCATTTTTGGCTCAATGGGTACGTAAATAGGCAGAATTGTCGATTTTGGAGTGAATATCAGCCAGAAGCATTGCCAGGGCTACCAATACATCCAGAAAAAGTCACAGTGCGGTTTATAGGCTGGTGGCATCATTGGACCGTACTTCTTCAAAGATGATGCGAATCGTAACGTAACTGTGAATGGTGAGCCCAACCGTGAGATGATATCCAACTTTTTTTGTCCAAAATGCAAGAGCTTGACTTGCATGACATGTGGTTTCAACAAGACGGTGCCACATGCCACACAGCACGCGTAACAATCGACTTATTGAGAGGCGAGTTCGGTGAACATTTTATTTCACGTTCGGGACCGGTCAATTGGCCGCCTAGATCGTGCGATTTAACGCCTTTAGACCATTTTTTTGTGGGGCTATGTTTAAGCTAATTTCTATACAGACAAGCCCGCTTCAATTGTCGCATTGGAAGACAACATTGAAGCATTTATTCGTGAGATACCGGCCGAAATGTTGGAAAGATTATGCCAAAATTGGTCTAAGCGGATGGACCATTTGAGGCGCAGTCAAGGTCAACTTTATGGACCGTACTATCGATTCAAATAAAGATTTAATGCATTTTTCTGAATTTTATGTGTTTTCTTTTTTGAAAAACTTTACTATAGCTTTTAAAAAATCACCCTTTACAAATTGCTATTCAGAAATGCAAATTGAAATTCAGAAATGTAAATTGAAATTTAGAAATATAAATTGAAATTGAGAAAATACAAACTGAAATTTTGAAATGTAAATTGAAATTGACAAAAATTCAGAAATGTAAATTGACATTGAGAATATACAATTTGAAATGTAATTTCAATTTACATTTCTGAACCTGTATTTTCTCAATTTCAATTTACATTCTCAATTTCAACTAAAAATTTACAACATAAATTCAGACATTTGTTCAAAAAGGATATTATATTTACAATATTCATTACAACCAAACTATATTTGGCACAAACACAGTTTTGGCGTCATACTAAAGCTAAGAAACCACAATTTCTAATAAAAAATTAAGTGCAAAATCTCTTAAAATGTGTGAGAAATGGTTCGACAAAGTCAAAAAAGAAACTAGGTTTTTTCAATTTTAAAAATCTGAAAAAGTGAAAATCTGTAATAGAAAAAAATTAAAAAAAATGTCTTCGTATTATGAACAAATTCGTAAAGATATGTTTAAAAAACATAAAACCAAAAAAAATATTTTTTTAAATCGAAAAATACGAAAAGTGCCCCATTACAGTGGTTCAGAATCAAAATCCATTGGCCAAAATTCAAAAGAACTCCGATTATTATAAAATTTAACATGAGAATAAAGGAAATTTACTCATCTCTTTATCTGCGTAACTACTTTTCAGAAGCTAATGGGACCAAACTGACTCTTTTTTTGTTGAACTAAAAAATCTGACTTTTTGCACTAAATGTATCCTATCATCCAATGCTGCAATTTCGTGCGGGCAAAAGTCACCCTACAAAGACGGAGAATCCTTCAACATTTCCAAATATGTATACAATTCGTTAAAGGCTTTTGAAGGAAAAGTTGTGGAAGAAGTTGTGTTTGCCTAAAGTCAGACATTTGTTCAAAAATTATATTTTTACAATATTCATTACAACCAAACTATATTTGGCACATAGTTTTGACGTCACAATTTCTAATAAAGAAATTGAGTGCAAAATGTCTTAAAATGTATGAGAAAAAGTTCGACAAAGTCAAAAAATAAATTAAGTTTTTTAAATTTTCATAAACTGAAAAACGTGGAAATCTGTAATACAAAAAAATAAATTTTTTTTCTTCGCATTATGAACAAATACGTAAAAATATGTTAAAAAAAAACATAAAAACAAAAAAATAAAAATTTTAATTTTCTTTAAAATCGAAAAATACGAAATGTAGTAAATTTTGGGCCGATTTCTGAAATATATCAGATTGCCCGATTTTTAAAGTTAATATCTCAAAATCCATCCAATCCAAAATCCATGGGTCCTTGTCTAATTTTGGTTTTTTATAGAACTCAAAAATGTCTACTATTGAATTTTGGCCGATGGATTTTGTTTCTGAACCACGGTGCTACGGTAGAAATATCAGAACGTTTCAATTTCCCAGCGAATTTTGTTTATAATTTGCTTAGAAATCGGCAAAAATATTAGATTTCCTTAGCACCGTTGGTCAGTCTTAGTATCGACCACTCCTTATGTTTTTCCTACAGATGTCGGTCCGATTTCGCATCCGAAATCCGAATCCGTGTCAATTTCTCAACATTTGGTTTGCTGGGTTTTCCACCGCAGGGCAGGACAGGACTACAGAGAGAAAGATTGTTGTTCTCTCATCCTTTAGTTGTTCTGTTCTCTCACTCTCTCTCTCATTCATTCTCTCATCACCCTTAAAGGCAACCACCTACCACCTAACAACGGCAATGACACTTTACCACTCTCGTTTGACGCTCGTTGGAAGCTAAGGCAGGGATGGATGGATGGATGGATGTGATGGTTGCTGGGTGAGAGTGGAGTAGAACGAAGTGAAATGAAATGAAAACAATTTGGTTGTAGTGCGAGCAACACTAACGCCGAACAACAAGCGGAATGTGTTTACATTTGTCTCGGTACTTGATCCCAAAACCCATTAGTATTATACACCAGTTAGTTGCCTTTACCTACCATGCTCGGATGTATGGATGTACGAGTGTGCGTGTGTGTATACATAGATGTAAGAATGTAGTTGTTGTTGTAATATTCATAGTTGATTCCATAGTTGTTCTAGGTTGTTGTATTTGTTGTTGGTATTTTAAACATGTAAACATTCTCGTGTCATTGCCGCCGTGTCGCTACACTGGGATTTCCACACATTTGCCAAAACTAACGCACAGTGGCACAAAGAGTAAAAATATTCCAATTTTTGAGAAAATGTAAATATATATATGGATGATATCAATATGGTAACTATACAGAAGCACCACTGATGATTTGGCCTCTAACAGGATAATGAATAGATGAGTGTGGTTCTCCTCCTCCTTCTCATTAGCGAAAATGCCTTCGTTAGAAAAGAAAAATATGATCGAAATTGCTGGAATTCTTATGTATTGCATCGAACGACCTAAAACGCAATCAAGTCAATCAAGTCAATCTATCAATAATCCTATAACACAAAACCTAAGTATTGAATTGAATTGAGACACATGTTCCACTGATGAATTATCCCCACACAGGATATGAAATACATTTATGGTTATAGTTGAGTATGGTTCTCCACCTTTCCATTACACAGTGCAACACGAAAAAAAAATAACCACATACGGACACCGCTACATGATAAAAGACCAAAAAAAAAGACCCGTGTTTTTTTTTTCCCCCAAAGTCATGCACTTTTTTTATGGGCCCCCAGAGATTTGAGGCCTCGGTGTAATTTTTGGAAAAAAGTGATCATATTCTCAGGCTCATATCTTGCAAACCGTTCGGAATTTTGATTTACTCTCTGAGGCAAAGTTCTAGCTCTTGTCATAAAGAACAAAAATTGTGAACATATAAAATCAAAAAAACTTCATCTTCAAGGTCAAAATCGCATTTTTTTGTTTCAGCGGTTTGCTACCTATGGACCTGAACAGGGGAAAAAAGGTTAAAAAAATCGAATTTTTTTAAGTTTTTTGCGATTTTGACCTTGAAGATGAAGGTTTTTTGATTTTATATGTTCACAAAATCGCATTTTTTTGTTCTTTATGACAAGAGCTAGAACTTTGCCTCAGAGAGTAAATCAAAATTCCGAACGGTTTGCAAGATATGAGCCTGAGAATATGATCTCTTTTTTCCAAAAATTACACCGAGGCCTCAAATCTCTGGGGGCCCATAAAAAAAAGTGCATGACTTTGGGGGGGAAAAAAAACACGGGTCTTTTTTTTTGGTCTTTTATCATGTAGCGGTGTCCGTATATGGTTATTTTGAAATGACTTCAAAAATGTTGCACAGTGTTATCAAACAAAAAATTTCCATCGTAAGAAATGGAAAAAACTTAGACAGAAATAACTGGAATTCGAATGTAAATATTACATTGGAAAACAACTGAAAATCAATCAAATTCTTCATTAAATAAACAACTTCAAATTAGGAAAAACATATTCATTTTTGTAGCAAAAGGGATACAAATCTTCAAAATATAAATTGACAATTTTCAGACACACTATAGGTTCATTTTTTTCCGGATATATCGTGCTATCTAATTCCATCATTACATTGTTTATAATATTTTAAACTAAAGGGTGATTTTTTAGCTATTATCTTTTTGGCAACACTGGTTTAAACAGCTGACGCACGTTTCGTGTTTTGTTTCACTTTCAAACATCTTCAGTTTGGTCTATAATTTAACCATGAATCGTCTTAAAAACTAACAACGCTTGCAAATTATTGAATTTTATTGTCAAAATGCGTGCTCTGTTAAGAAAGTTCATCGCGCGTTCATTGTATTCAGCGACGAAGCTCATTTTTGGCTCAATTGCTACGTAAATAGGCAGAATTGTCGATTTTGAAGTGATTATCAGCCAGAAGCATTGCAAGAGCTACCAATGCATCCAGAACACAGTCACAGTTAGGTGCGGTTTATGGGCTGGTGGCATCATTGGACCGTACTTCTTCAAAGATGATGCGAATCGTAACGTAACTGTGAATGGTGAGCGCTACCGTGAGATGATATACAACTTTTTTTTTGCCCAAAATGCAAGAGCTTGACTTGCATGACATGTGGTTTCAACAAGACGGTGTCACATGCCACACAGCACGCGCAACAATGGACTTATTGAGAGGCGAGTTCGTTGAACATTTTATTTCACGTTCGGGACCGGTCAATTGGCCGCCTAGATCGTGCGATTTAACGCCTCTAGACTATTTTTTGTGGGGCTATGTTAAAGCTCATGCTTCAATTGACGCATTGGAAGACAACATTGAAGCATTTATTCGTGAGATACCGGCCGAAATGTTGGAAAGAGTATGCCAAAATTGGACTAAGCGGATGGACCATTTGAGGCGCAGTCAAGATCAACATTTGCATGAAATAATCTTCAAACATTAAATTATATGGACCGTACTATCGATTCAAACAAAGATTTCATGCAGTTTTCTATATTTTGTGTGTTTTTTTTTTTTTTTTTTGAAAAACTTTCCTATAGCTTTTAAAAAATCACCCTTTAGATGTGTATACTAGGATATATGTTGGGTGTTAAGTCAAAAGACGTGAAATGGAGAATACTAACATATTTGTTGCATATGATTGCTGAATAAATAGGAAATATTTCGGTAAATCAGATATGAGTCATTCCATGTCAAGCGGTACGATTTGTAACCTCGATAGCTGCCACCGTTTTGAAAGTTTGTGTAGGCATTCTTCTCCTAAAAATGTTGTATACGTATTTATGGAAACAAAATAGATTTCAAGGGGTATGATCACTTTAACACTGAAAAAAAGTTGTAAAAGGTGTGCTCATTAATTCGCCTGTAATTCCAGAATTACTTGACCGATTTTAATGTAATATGCCTTGTTTTGAAGTCAATTGCAATTACTTAAAAAAAGACAGCCGCTTTATATTTATACACTCCACGAGAGTATTATGTCTTTGTGCAGTGGTTTGTAACGCCCAAAAGGAAGGGTGATAAACCCATTGTTAATTATACCGATTGACTTAGAATCACTTTATGAATCGATTTAGCAATATCCGTCCGTCTGTCTGTCCATCTATTGTTGTAATCATAATATAGGTCGCAATTGTAGACAGAACCAAATGAAACTTTGCACAACGAAGTTTTTCGGTACAAGGACGAACGCTATTTAATTTAAAGAAAATCGGTGTAGATTTAGATATATTCCCAGTAAGAATTTCACTCCTGATTTGACTTTTTCCGCTCTAGAAACCCCATATTTTATCAGATTGTCTAAAAGTTTGGCAAAATATCTTATACCTTTGGTCTTGAACCAAATGACAACACATACAACATAACAGACCAACAATACATACAAACAACAACAATACACAAGAGGTACAGTGAAGTCGGGACATACCGTACGTACAACAACAACATTTGCATTGTTGCGAGCGATGCGAGCACATGCATAACATTGAATTGGCAGAGTGAGATTTTTAGTGTGTCGACTTATTCTGGTGGATTATTTTGTTTATCAGTGCTTCTCATTTGTCATATGTGACCGCTGGTACTAATATGAACCCTGGTTTAAGTAAAGACATACATGCGTTGCGAAAGTTCTGACGCGATGGGGTAGCGCCCATCGAAACTGTGCAGTCAACTTTTAGCTGCAACAATAAAGGACTCACTTTGCCTTTTTGCTAATTTTGGGTTCTGCTGAAGACTTCAGCACAACCTTTGGTCTTGAACCAAAATAAATAACAACACAAAATATCTTATATTTAAACTAGGAACAACTGTGTTGTGGAAATAGGTGAGATCGGTGCAGATTTATATATAGCTCCCACACACAAATTTAGCTCCCGACAGCCAACCAGCCAGCCAGGTCTTAAGTTACTCCTTAAATGCGTTATACTACTTTGTAGAGTGAGGGTATAAAAAGCCAAAATACATCAGAAAATTTTATACACATGCCTTCTTCCATAGTCTTATTTCTTTCTATTTTTATTTCTATCAATCAAAAATATTTGCCTTCAAATTAATATTCCCTGTATGTTGGCCTCCTTAAATCGAATATCCAAGTTAAAAATTTTTAATTCTATGACATGGCATAGTCATAGGCACCACAAGCTTACTAATTAAAGTCACTGTGCAAAATCAACACAGAACCCTGCTACTCACACTCTCACCACCTCCCTTTCACGGCTCATATAGTCAACTTTAGTTTTGAGTTCACCAGGGTTCTCGGTATTTGTTGTCATCATCGTCGTTGTAGTCGTAGTCATAGATGTTGGTGGGTTGGTGGCATTATTGTTGCTGTTGTTGTTGCTTTAGTTATTTTGTTGAACACGAACTCAAGCACGAACTATGAACTTTTAGTAATTGTTGAACAGAGAACACCCAACCCAACCCCAACACCAACCAAACATCCGAACAAACGAACCTCTGAGCACTTCAGCATAACTCTTCACCACCTTGGCCAGCCAGGCGGGCAGGCAGGCAGTCAGTGGAATGCTTTCTTAATTCTATGTCCTCAGCAAACGGAAAATTTCAGCAAATTTGGAAAACGGAAAATTTCCGCGACAGGTCCTGGTGAATTGTTCAAGTGGAGCACACAATCTTAAACTACTTGCCTTTCATTTCCTTCCTTCCCTTCTTCAGCAGCACTCGCCGCCACCTTGGTCAATATGGTTGCCGTTGTCATTCTTGCTGCTCCCGGAGCAGGTGTTGCCCATGGAGAGCCAGCGGAGCTGCTGTCGTATTAAGTATGGAACTGTCATATCCGAAAATATATGACAAAAGTATGTGCCCCACGTTTCCTCTCTGTTTGATCCGACCGTACGACCGAACGTTGGGAGTCAACGGAAGGAAGTTGGCGAGTAGTGAAATATTGACTTCGATTTTTCGCCGTCTGCACTTCAAGGTAGAAGGTCATAAAGAAGGAGTGTTTTTTCGTTTTGTTTTTGCTGAAGGTAAAAGGGAATTATTACAAAAAAAAGCGAACATATAAGAAGGACGTTAAGTTCGACCGGCGCAAATCTCATCCTCCATGAAGCGCATACGACAAGAAGTATTGGTACAAAGTACATATGAAAACAGAATATAATGTGACAAGCCCATCCTTATACTAACTATCCCTCCAATGGGACAAGGCTTGTACGAGTTGATGTCCACTTGTCCAATACCGCATTACAATTTAAATGTTCATGCCCCCATAACTACTTAGAAGTAAAAATATTGGCAGACTTTGGAAATGTAATTATGTGTATTGTGAGACTTATATTGTAACCTTGTGTTCTCATATACGAGGGCCGTTGGAATAAATAATTACACTATATATAGCAAAAATATTGCCGAAAGGCTATGTTTAACATTTGCTGGTGTATTTTGGGCTTCTAAACTCGAAGACGATATTACACAAGTAAGTAAGTTTCAGTCGGTTAAACCGACTTATAAATATACCCTCACTCTCAGAAAACATATGTACGGAAGTTATAAGGAATTAGAATTTAACGTAGGGCTGGAAAGGTGCTAGGAGGTTCGTGTCACACGATCCTAGCTTCCATATTTATAAAGCAATTGTGATATATCAAGTCATAGTGGATCCCATGCACTGCTATAGAAGTTATGAAGAATTTAATATTACCTAGGATAGAGACAATTGTGTGGGAGGCACAAGAAGGGGCGTGGCAAAAGCGTAAATATTTTTTCAGTTTAAAGGGATTATAGAAACATTTTTAAATATCAAATTACAAATGATTTTGACTACCCGTAAGGATGTTATATCGGTTTTATTGTCGCCAAAATTTATGCCACTTTGTTTGGGAGGTACCAGAAAGGGTGTGGCAATTTCGCCCATATTCCACGCGAATGTAACCACTAAAAAAGCATTGCTGAATATCAAATTTCACAGTATTCCGACCATCGGTATAGAAGTTATACCAGCTTTTATTTTACGTAGTTTTGGGTGATTTGTGTGGGAGGTACTAAAAGAGGTGTGGCAAAAACCGGTCATATTTAGTAAACTTAAAGTGATTATAAAAACATTATCAAATACCAAAATGTAGTTGATTCCGATTATCCGTGTGGAAGTTATATGGGTTTTAATTTAACATAGAAATATGGGCTATTTGTGTGGGAGGTACCAGAAGGGGCGTGGCAATTTCGCCCATCTTCGAACTTAAACTAAGTTTGGGAAAAATATCGATTTGAATCGATTCCTTAACTCCTTTCGAGAGTTATCGTGTACACCAGCCAGCCAGACGGACGGACATGGCTCAAACATGAAAACGGATTTGGTCCAAACATACTTAGGGTCTTAAGTCACCTCCTCAAAGCGTTACACATTTTTCTGTCCTACTCTGTAGAATAGGATGATATATATGGATATATATATTTTTATTAATTTTTTACTAAAATTACAAAATTTTACTAAAATTCCAATTTTCTCCGAAGGTACTGACATTTTGGAAATCTGAGTCCGATAATACCCGCATATATTTCAATAAAAGGTAATAATGACGGCTACAAATATCGCAAATTTCACTTTCACATAGAAAAGTTTGAAAACAGTCTTGAAATGGAGAGAAAATTATTTGTTGCTTCCACGAAAAAAACCCATACAAATTAGAAAAACTTTCCAAAAAAATATTTTGTTCTTTTTTAATAGCTAACATTCTAATAAAGAAAACAATATATATGTATATTAGTATATTAGGGCCTCGAAACTAAATTGCAGCGGTCACCCCCCAGAAATGGAGATAGGATTGTTTAATGGTGATCTGCAAAATATTTCGTCACAGGGTCAAGTCATCTGTGAGCTAAACGCTCCAGAAACCACCATTAAAAATCATGTTTATCAGTATAATTTTTTTATGTTAATTTTTTGTCCAATTTTTATACCCTCCACCTCCAGGATGGGGGTATACTAACTTTGTCATTCCGTTTGTAACATTTTTAAATATCGACCTGAGACCCTATAAAGTATATATATTCTTGATCGTCATAAAATTCTAAGACGATCTAGTCATGTCTGTTCCTCCGTCCATCCGTCTGTTGAAACCACGCTAGCATCTAAACGAAAGGAGCTAGGACGTCCACATTTTTCATAAATGCGTCTCATAGTCGTAGATCGGTTGGGATTGAAACTGAGCAAAATCAGCCCAAAGGGAAAATTTTTTCCCTCACAAGGACTTAAAATACCCATAATAATTCATAATATTTTAGCGTATTTAAGCATGCTTTTTGAATATGTGTGTTTATATTTGCTTGATATTTTACACATTTTATTTCTTTTATTTTTATTTTCGAAATGATTACATTAATTAATTTTTTTAATTAGTGTTCTTAGATGTCTGTTAGTGACTGTGTGAGTTTGGAAGTGGTGGAATGACGGATTTTTGACCTCAATAGCTACGATGTTTTTAAAGTTTGTCTATGTATTCTTCTCATAAAAATATTGTATACATATTTTTAGAAAAAAATATATATTTTTCACGAGTTATTATACCCTTCACCTCCAGGATGGGAGTATACTAACTTTGTCATTCCGTTTGTAACACCATGAAATATCGACCTGAGACCCTATAAAGTATATATATTCTTGATCGTCATAAAATTATAAGACGATCTAGCCATGTCCGTCTGATGAAAGCACGCTAGCATCTAAACGAAAGGAGGTAGAACGTTCAAATTTTCCATAAATACGTCTTATAGTCGTATATCGGTTGGGAGTGAAACGGGGCGAAATCGGCCCAAAGGGAAAATTTTTTCCCTCTCAAGGACTAAAAATACCCATAATAATCCCTAATATTTTAGCGTATTTAAGCATGTTTTTTGAATATGTCTGTTTATATTTGCTCGATATTTGGTCTGCGCATTCCCCTTTTAGCAAAAAAGTGCACCATAAAGTGATTCTTATTTGTAGGTAGTGAAATGGGGTAAAAAGGGATAAAAATGGTACATATAAACGGCAACACGAAATTTGATGTGTACATTCCTCTAATTGAGTAAATACATAATATAAAAGTATTTTTTCCAAATTCGTACTTTTAAGGGGTAAAATGAGAATAGAGGGATAAAAAGCGTACCAACCAAACGGCTGCACCTAGAATAATGAAATTCGGTGTATACATTCATCTGATAGACAAGTAAAATACACGGATTTTTCAAAATTCGTACTTTTTGGGGTTAAAATTAAAAAGGGGATAAAAATAGTACCAACCAAATGATCGCAGCTAGAGTCACGAAAATCGTAGTATACATTCCTTTGACTACGTAGACATGGAAAATAAAAGTTTTTTACAAATTCGTACTTTCAAGGGATACAATGGCTACAGAGGGATAAAAATGGTACCAACCAAACGCCTACACCTAGAATAATGAAATTCAGTGTATACATTCATCTGATAGCATAGACACATAAAATACACGGATTTTTAAAAATTCGAACTTTTTGGAGTTAAAATTAAAAAGGGGATAAAAATAGTACCAATCAAATGACCGCAGCTAGAGTCACGAAAATCGGAGTATATATTCATCTGACTGCGTAGACACGGAAAAAACGGATTTTTCGAAATTCGTACTTTTTGGGGATAAAATGGAAAAAGGGGGATAAAAATAGTACTAATCAAATGACCGCAGTTAGAATCATGAAATTGGGAGT
Organism: Polietes domitor; assembly: GCA_947397865.1. Taxonomy (NCBI): domain Eukaryota; kingdom Metazoa; phylum Arthropoda; class Insecta; order Diptera; family Muscidae; genus Polietes; species Polietes domitor. Next base: position 98,539 of record CANDYM010000318.1, read on the forward strand.
ATACATTCCATGGACTACGTAGACATGGAAAATAAAAGGCTTTTTCTAAATTCGTACTTTCAAGGGATACAATGGGTACAGAGGGATAAAAATGGTACCAACCAAACGACTACAGCTCGAATGATGAAATTCTAATTGCGTAGAAACGTCAAATAAGGAGATTTTAGAAAGTCGTACTTATAAGGGGTAAAAATGGTACTACCTAAATGTCCTCTGACTGCATAGACACGCGAAATAAATTTTTTTTTTCCAAATTCGTACTTTTTCTTTTACGGCAAAAATTGGTTGAATCATGAAGTTAGGTTATTTTGCACTATATACTTTTGGAATTAAAATGGAATGGAAATACAACAAACAACTACTTTTTTGAATTCACTTGAAGTATTATTTCGATATATAAACGTATTGGTGGCCTTGACTTATAAGCGTGGCTTGAAAAAATTAAAATATTATATTTATTTATAAAATTATTTTTTCAATATTTGTATTTGTTTTGGTTTGGCTATATTAAAAATTAAATTAAAATTTAAATTATATTTTCCTGTAATATTACTGCACTTCTACGAAAATCGACATCGTCTGTGGAATGCAATGCATGGTGGTATATATAGTGGTATATAAAGTTCGGCCCAGCCGAACTTAGCGCCTTTTTTACTTGTTTTATCCCATTTTGTCCGCTAAAAAAATTATTTACTTGTTGGTGCTTTTATGCTACAAGAAGAATGTACACAACAAATTTCAAGTACATATAAAGCAAGAATTAAAAAAATGCTTAAATAGTATAAATATTATGTCAGTAAAAATAAAAACTTTCCCAAATCTGACCCAAAAATATGAAATATATATGTTCTAAGCGGAGTCCAATCGTGGCGACCTTCGTTATACATACATAAAACATAGACCGATATGATCTATAATCAGTACTTTTTTATAGCCCATTCTAATATAAAATTGTAAATGGCCCACCCTGTTGTAATTTGTTGTGATATTATACACCCAACTAACTAAACACTTCATCTATTTCTTTGTGAAATGTCATTAAAATTCTTCGATACGTTTTGAAGTGGCATAATTGTGTCCCTTTTCACATTCTACATTGTGAGATGTCTGCAGGACGACACTGTGGAAGAATTTGTTTTGCGAGAATCACTCTAAATGCGAAACTTTTGACTTTGAACTGGGATATAGTCCTGGCTCAAGACTATTTTGCATCTCTGTTTTATAGAATGCAAATTTATTTACAAATGATATGGTGATATTTATTACTTGGCTTCACACTACCACTATCATGATTTCCGGCCAAATACAACCTTCTTCAGGTGGTTTCGCAGAGGCTTCTAAACAAAAAACCTGGAGTCATTAATTAAATGATTCTCACAAACGAATGGGAAGCACAACTCACTTTCCGAATATCTGTCTAAAAATTCGCACCATGTAACGAAGCACACCCTGCAATTTTACAAGCATCCGATTTTTTTGATTTTAATTTTTTTTTTGGCACTACAACCAAACAATTCTTCTGCAAAAAAAATTGTCTTAATATTTTTTACAAAACAAAAGTTGAGTAAATCCCATTTAGCAAAATATGAAAAAGGGTTGCCAAAGATTTCAGTATTTTCAGTATTTTCGAAAATCTCTCTTTGGTTTTACATGGGATTCCTCATCATCAGTAAGCCGCCGACTAGCAACAAGAACGCGTGACACATTCAAGTGAAAAATACTTCGTTTTGAAGACAAATGTCCTTCCATAAATCCAGCGCCGATTGATTGAAGGACAACGTCTCCAAGTGAGAGCTGCTAAATGTAATGCCAAATTAATCATTAATTGTTAGAACGAACGAACGAATGAACGACTGAAACGAAATATTGCTTTTTAATAAAACGTCCGCCAGCCACTTTCGTGCAATAATAAATAAATACAACGCTTTCGAACACGTCGCCTCGATGATGTCGTGCTTTTGATTTCGCAAAAGAACATTTCTCATGCGAAAAACGTGCAATTCGGGTGCGAATGTTATTAATTTTCCACAGCCGTTTAACGGCACGTTAGAGGTGTCATTTTTCCTCACTCCCTCCGCCCTGCTCCAGCCACCTCCAGCCATATTCCCTCCAAACGTGTCGTCTGGCGACGGACGCAATATGAAGTCTTAAAGACACATTCGCAGTCGAAAGACTCACGTACCGATATGAAGCATGAAAAGCGTTGGAGAAAAACGAATAATAAGAAGAAGAAATCCATAATGATGATTTGAAATGAACTCAAAGATATGAACACACACACACATGTATATATATATTGTGGAGGGTAAGGCCAAGCAGAGAAGGGATCGGAGTTTGAACTCAGAAAGCGGTCTTTTGTAAAGAAACACGGAGTGTTAAAGGTATCATTGAACTTTAGCCTTTTGTAACGAAATGAAAACAACGAGAAACGCAAACTGTTGAAATACAGTCAGTCAGTCAGTCATTTACTCTGGCATACACCCCATCATTCCCATTTTCCATGGAAACTCGACGAAGAAAACGCACCCGACAAAGAAGACGCGAGAAATGTTGGGAATGTTTTTTTGTTTTGTTTTTTATTTTCAATGCACTCTGACGAATATTCGGTGGAAAAAAATAGAGTAAAAAATTGAAAAAACGTGTAAAACGGGAGCAGAGTTCTTTTTAGAGATAACCAAGAAGGTCGTATGATATTTGGTAAAAAAAATTGGTGTTGATGAAAAAAGGAATTATCGTAAAATTGAGGAATGAAGGAAAATCTTTGAATGGCTAGGATTATTGGTAGAAGGCACTCTTATATCTACGCGCGCTATTAAAAACTTCTAATCAACCAGTTCTATTTTGCCCAAGACACGCACTAGTCGCAAAAGAATTCCATGAAAAATTAAACGAGAAATTTTCGAAGGTCTTCCGATTTTAATGAAATTTGATGAATTTGTTTGGTATTGAACAATTTGAATTTGTTTGGTAATATTAGACGAAACTTTCGGCTTGAAAAGAAAATAATAAAAAAAAATAAAATAAAATCATATGAGTACTTCTACAGTTTTGCCTCCAAGCTCCCACTCAGAAATTTACATAGTGCTTAGAGCACAAGTGCATAGTTATTGGTGGGCTAGTGTTGTATGGGAAGTTTAGGACGTTAGAACCCCTAATTTTTGTGAGGTTCGGGAAAAAATCATGAGACAAAAAATGGGGTGGTAGGATGAGTGTAAGTGGGCGGTCATCGTGGTCAAAAGCGAGGGGAAAAGGGTTACAAATACACAATGAGGTTAATCGGTTTCCACATTTTGGCAGTCAAAAATTCAGGGAGTAAATTTCTCAGACACCCGCAAAATCTTGACCTACGGATCTTTACATACCTTTTGCGCGCTTATAATCCTGTATCTTAACTGATTATCAATCCGTAGATAATAGACTGAGTTCTTGAAGTTTTCGCTAAAACAAAATACAAGTTTCGGTCATTTCCAATCTCTTAAAAATTTTACGAATTTGAGGTCCAACAAAATACCTAAAGTTCATTAAAACAGATAAAACAATTAAAAAGATGTTAAGTTCGGCCGGGCCGAATCTTATATACCCTCCACCACGGATTGTATTCCACAGTACTATCGGGATATTAGAAGCTGTCTACATTACATAGAAGTGCACTACCATATTAGGAAAATTGTGTGCAGTATTATAATATTAATAGTCCTCTGCTATATATAAATATTTATATAAATTATTAGTCAGAAATCTTCAAGAATGTGCCCTATATATATAGGTACACACAATTTCCCTCAAACACGATTCCCCCCCTTTGAAATTTCTTGATTCTATCTACAGCCTAAATGTCTGTACCATTTTGATAGGAAAAGTTGTAATATTGAAGATCCAATATGTTTCAGAGTGTGAATAAACACAACTAATTTCATGAATTTTAGCTACAGCCGTTTTATTGGTACCATTTACTCCTTTTTTCCATTTTCACCC